>OMNZ01096998.1:0-10545 GCA_900303255.1 Lesueurigobius sanzi | reverse complement strand
AGTGAAACGTTCTACACTCCAACTACAAAGTACAGATGAAGAATCTTTCCCTATGATAACTTTGCTATATAGATTACTTGTTGCTCAAAAAGGGGGTCATATTAGGGTAACTAGTGACTAAAGGTGGCCACACACTAGAGGATTGGCTCAATAAAAACTTTCTCTCATGGCTTGATCTGTGGTGGGACTCCTCATGTGTGTGTGTATGTGTGTCCTCATGTCTGTCTTTAAGTGTGTGTTGTCTTTGTACAGATCTTTAGTCTCAAAAGATTAAAAATCCTCTAGTGTGTGGCCACCTTAAGTTACTAGCATCACTGCTCTGAACAAACCTTCAAAATATTGTAAAGTACAACAGTGGTTCCCAACCTTTTTTGTCTTGCGCACCCCTTGGGCCTTTTATTTTTACTCCAAGTACCCCCTTCCTCGATGGTTTTGATGATTAGTTAGAAATCATCAAATCCATTGAGGAAGGGGGCACTTGGAATGACTCCTATTTATCAGTAAAAAGGCGACTAAATATTCTCAAACTCTCACTCTACAGTTAAATGCTTTAAATAGCTTTTCTTTATACATAATAATCAAAACTACAGATCAATTGGATCTGAAATTATTTCAAGTACCCCCTCAGCTCAGAGGGGGTCCCCGTACCCCTGGTTGGGAAACACTGAAGTTCAAGACTGGGAAGTTTGGAGTGTACAGGTGCTACTAAAGGCCTCAATGTGAGAAAAATACCTTTTGAGAAAATGGTCAATTTCCCATATAGTTGTTTGTGGAGAAACATTGAATCGGTGCAATAATTACACTCCTCAAAGATTTGTTTATATGTTAAGAGAGCAAACATCAGAAAATAATTTTAAAAAGAGAGAAGACAGAACTCACAAATCTTGTAACCCACATTCACAGAGCTCTCCCCCTTTCAAAAACAAAAGCGAAAACAGATTGAGCTGTACTCTCCCAACATTATTCAGCCCTACCGGTCCAAATGGAGTTACAACTGCAGTCTGTTGTTGTATACAGTAATCCATATTGCTTCGCGCGGTGGCCACTGTGTTGGTCGGCCCCGCGGTGAGCATTGGCCCTCGCTCTTGGCTCTCGGCGAGCGCTAGTGCTGCCGTTGCCATGGTCGCCCGCGGTGCAGAGCTGGCAGGCCGAGGAACATGCACCCATCTGCTGTCGGAGATTATATGAGACCTGTAAGAGCCCGGGACGTCACCTGTTTGGACGGGGGCGCGGGGGGAGACGGGATTAGCCGGTAACAATGAGGTTAGGTGCTTTGATTCTATATGTTTTGACTGAGCCGCTGCCAAGTCTATACAGCGCATCCAGACAGCGGCGCTTTGATGGATCTGGGTGTTTATCCAATCCACTTTGTTTACTCCCATGACCGATCGATGAGTATGTTCTACTTTGATGTACAGATATAAAAAATGAAAAATAAAGAAAAGTCAACAGCTACTCCAAAGAACGTTTGGATGGCAAAGCCGGTAAGTTCACGTGACGTCACAACATCCCAAAGAGCCAATAGAGTTCGGGAAAACCCACTGTTGCCATGGAAATCCGCCATGTTTGCAGCTACTAGCAAACATTATCCATAGACTTACATTGGCAAGAAATGAGTCACTGCTGGTAAATACATCTAACTCACTGTCACAGTCAGAATACTTTTATATGAACGATAACTCCAGTATTTTACCTTTTAAAACCTCCATTGGTTTACTATGGAAAAAAACGTCCTGCAAATCCCATAATGCTTTGCGATATGACGTCATATTTCCGAACTCTATAGTTTAAGATTGAGGTGGAGGGCAGCTGGCAATTTTGAGTAAAGGGTAACTATGGTAACTGTCAAAATGTAGATTTTTAGTTTTCGTTTATTGGTAATTTCTCTGTAATTCTTGGGCCAATCCGCATGAAACAAAAACACAGTTCAGTGTTTTCTCTGTCAGTGTGAACATATGAACTAAGGTCTAATTATTTTCTCAAAGGTGTTCAAATGTGGTGAAAATATTCAAAAACATGTGAGTGACATTGGCCAGTAGAAAGGACCTTTAGATACTGCATATGGCAGGTTTGTTAACAAAGCCACTATTAAATACTGAAATGTTGTCAATTTCCTTTTGTAAATTTATTTTAAAAACTCTCCCATCGAGTTGTATTGGCACCTGCTCCAATTGAAATAGAATATAACATAATTTAGTTTAATTATTTCGAACATATTCCTTTAGACAGCAAGAATCCTAATAATAATAATATTAGCAAGAAAAAAACTACAACAAACCATTACATAAAGAACATGAGCGAATATTGCAACACATCAACATAAAGTTGCAGTCCAAAGGTATTCTACATTTCTACATGATTTATATGTCACAATTTAAATGCATTTTCTGTCTTTTCTGAAGAAAATCATTCATCAAACATGTGACACAAATGCCACCCACCGCCGTTTTGGATAAATTCTTTAATGTAAACAATCAACCCTTTTTACTGTTAGATGGATTATAAACACATGGTATGGTAAAATACAGCCAGGTAAGGAACGGTTTCTTTATTGATCCCCGTAGGGAAATGAGTTCTCTGGATTTAACCCATCCTTTGATGCTGCCGGGGCGACCCGTCAGGAGCAGCCGTGTGCACAGCACCCGGGGCCCATCTCCAGGGGGTCGGCCCGTCGGTCCGATGCCCCGTCGGTCCGCTGCCCCGTCGGTCCGATGCCCCGTCGGTCCGATGCCCCGTCGGTCCGATGCCCCGTCGGTCCGCTGCCCCGTCGGTCCGATGCCCCGTCGGTCCGATGCCCCGTCGGTCCGATGTCCCATTGGTCCGATGCCCCATTGGTCCGATGCCCCATTGGTCCACTTAATGCAGCCGATGGAGAGTCACCTCCACTTCTTTTCCACAACATTTAACTGAATGAACCTCAATAAGACGCCTTCAGTAAACTCCTCTAACCTTAAGGTTAGGTTTAGGTTTATGATTAGTTTGGATTAGTTTAAGATTAAAGTAAATGTCATGTGAAAGAGCTCTTCAGTGGACTTGGAGGGCATAGGTGCGTGCGTAAACTCCGAGCACATCTCCGCTGTGTATGGTTGGACAAATGTGATGTCGGACCAATGGTCCTGTTTGTTTCTGACTAAAGTGATGTCGGACTAATGGCATCTCTGCTCAATGGTACATTTTCGGAATAATGGGACGTTGGACAAATGACCCCATCTCCAGACCATTAGCCTTAAGCCAGGCTAATGGCCAGAATCTCCTGCCGGACAATTTAACCTACTGTGCATGTTTTGGGTTGAGAACCCAGAGGAAACCCATCCAGACACGGGGTGAAACGGGCAAACTCCACACAGAAAGGCCCACACTGGCCGGGAATTGAACCCAGGGCTTTCTTGCTGTAAGGCATGTGCACTATCCACTCAGCCACCGTGCCGCCACTTACTAAGGCATTAGCATAGCTATGTTAGCAAATATTTTGCCTAATCTGCTGACAAATTGCAATCAGCTCACAGATCTAATATAATGCTTTATATAAAGTATTTTTGCAACTGAAAGACATGGAAGTGCTAACACTTTCCCTGTGTGTGGAAGTCATGCTGACTAAAAGGCAATTAGATCTAGCTGTGTCATGTTGAACTTTAGATAAACAGTATGTCTTTTATCAGTTTCTGCACACAAGTCTATGAAAAGCTGTCTGTTTCTCCAACAGGATGGAGGTGCCAGTAACTGTACTGCGTTACCATGGAGATCAGCTGTGTTGCGTCAGCTCTCATGAACCTATAAAGAGGAAACTCATCATCATCATCATCATCATCATCATCATCTTGGGTGCAAGTGAACTCTACCTAAGTTGCGTAGTTACATGCGTTTCTTAAAAGCATAAGAAGTTCTCTGCTGTTTTTGGTTCTAAAATAGATTGGAGACCTGTTTTTATTTCAGTCCTAAGTATGACCAAACAGACAAGGAAGTCTCAGGAAGGACATCTTTCATGACATTTAATGTTAAATATACAAATCACTACACTCTAACAGGAAGATAAATTCTTTAATCCTGTCACACTTTCATTATAAGCCATAACTATAATTAGAATATATCTATACACTGCAGTCCCAGAGCCTATAAAAATGATAATAGCCTGGTGTTTCAACCCCAGTGGTTTAAGTGTTTACCATGAAGCGCGCGAGGTGTGAAACGGCAGGACGGGCCCCTATGTGCCGCTGTCACATGACACAGTGAAGAAATCAAACCTTCAGCCAAGGTTAGTGCACGGCCCCCGCTGCATCCAAATGGCAGTAAAGCAGACTGCTGCCGCCGGTGATGAATGAGTGTCAGGTGAGAGCGAGCGGAGGAGGCGAGGAAGAGGAGGCTGGGGAGGAAGAGAGGGTTTGGCCCGTGAGAGCTTCAGTCCTCGGGAAGTCTGCACCTTTCACACCGCCATCTGTAGCTCGCTGCTGTGTGGGAATGTGCAGATTCATTACAATGTCAACAGGAAACAACACAAAATAAATGTTGACGTTGACGTTAATTCAGGCGTCTCCATCTTTTATGCGCAGAGAGATACTTCTATGCAACAAAAATGGTACGAAGCCTGTGATGCTTTGAAGACACTTAACTATGAGTACATCTTAAAGAGTTAGATAACATTTCAGCACTGGCAACACAGGGCTACTTTGTCTTAAAGCTACAATAAGCTAAAAGATTATCCGGCCTTGTTGTATTCTCACATGACATCACTACAGGCGCCACCTACGAAACTGCAACTGACACGCGCAGGGATCGCAAAATGAATGTTTTGGAACAGTTCGCTACCGCGCAAACACTGGGCCAGAAGAAGATAGTGAACTGAAGGGGGAAAAAAGACATCTCTCGTACCGGTGCAGTCGCAGTTGAAATGTTGCCATGAAACGTTCAATGGTCCACTATCTACTACTCTCATTTTTACCACTGGAGGCCTAGCTGGTAACTAGAGCAGTTTTTGCAACAACTACAAAGTGAGGCATTCAAGGGGTGTGGGATATAAAACTTGAACACGCCTCCCCTGTTCAAAAATACTTCTCCTACGCAGAATGTGAAAGCTGTATGTATATATTTTTGCACTCCAGACTGAATTTTTAATATAAACCAGAAATTAACTTTGAAGAAGAAACCTAACCCATGGAAACTATTTATACCTATTGTAAGACAAATACAACTGGATTCACATTGAAGAAGTGCCAACAGTTTCACTGTTTATCCCATAAAGCTTCCTCAGGGGGTGTTGTCCGTGTTTGGGTGCCCCAGAGGCGCCCACTACAAGCTTTAAGACTATTTTATAGGTCTTTGATACAGTGCTTAACAAATTAGACCATCTGTCAGGAAGACAACGTAGTAAAATAAGATAAGACCCTTATTGATCTCACAATGGAGAAATTTACTTACAACAACTCTTCAGGATCACACAGAGGGGGGGGGGCTAAACAGCTTGCATTCTTGCTGCCATTGTTTTTATGTAGTTTTGCAAAGTCTCTTTTGTTATTGAGTTCGAAATACTTTGTAGCTGTTCCCAGAGACTTGCTTTGGATGAGACTTTGGAGTGATACATTTTTGATTTCGCTAAATCCCAGATTTAGGGGTTCAAGTCTGGACTTTGGCTTGGCCAGTCCATCAAATCCAACTCCAGATTCCTTTTTCTTGGTCAAGTATAAACATAAAAAGGTATCTTGGTAAACAGAAATACTGTTAAATTATGACAGCAGGCAAACACCTTATACTGGATGGTGGTGTAATAAATTTGTTAAGCACTGTAGTTTTTTCTTTTACTTCATAGGCAAAAATTATTTTTCTTTTAGTCTTCATCTGTACTCTGTGGTTGAAGTGTAGGACGTTTCGTTCTTAGTCCAAAGATCGTCATCAGCTACTAAAGACGTGAGCACGCTGTGGGCCTCTTAAGAGTGAACCAGAAGGAGGAGTTGACCTCTAAGTCCCTCCTCTCTTGGTGTAAAAGGTAGGCTAACCAGGCGCTGCTGAGCCCAGTAGCCCAGGCTCATTAGCATGACAGTGGGAATGGTTTCACTCTCAGGTTGTTATTGTCAATAGGTTTCTGTCTCAGTAAGTTGTCATAGATTGGGTCCAGCTTGTAACACAGACCTCCATTGCTTTTTCTTTTACTGTTTATTTGTTTACCATCCACACCGACCATGTCTATCTGGAGGGTGTCTGCCACGGACGACTGCCCTGAGGAAGCTCTACTGGATGGACAGCGATACTGTTGGCACTTCTTCAACGTGAGTCCAGTTGTCTTTGTTCTTAACTTTTTGAAATTGAATCACCACCTGGACGACTGAGAATTGACATCATTCTTGTACAAACAACTTTTCCAGTCCTTTTGTCCATTGAAATGTTTGACTTCCCCTTCACCATACGCACGCAGCAGCTCATGTTGTTTACAAACCCACCCCTGATGCACATTATAACCCTTGGTCTATATATTTGTGCGTATGAGAATTCTGCATGTAAACCCCACCCTCCACCCCCCGCGGCCCCAAGTATCTACGCCGCCTCTCGCTTCCCTAACCCCGTGCCCCTCTCCAGAGCGCAGCAGATGGGCGAACAGCAGACAGAGTTCCCACGTCCGCTCCTCTGCACTGTCCAAAATCCAGCCATCACGGGCCCGTCCTGCCAGAACCGAGCAGTGACTCAGCCAAATGAACACGCTCATCACTGCAGGACGCCGCGCGGCCAAAACAAACAGAAAACCCACACTTTTTGAAAACAGCGAAACATCAATCCGCAAACACAGGACTGGGCCAAATGATGATGAGGTTATCTCGCCTGTGTCCAAGTTTTAACGGACTGAACGTTAGAGAGAAGATGATCGAGGAGTCAACATGTGTGCGGAAGAATTAGTGAAGCCGTAAATGTGAAAAGACTGATAGTGGGGGTACTTATCGTGAAAAAGAAAAGTACACGCAAATCCAAATTTGTTAATTGGATCAGTCAGCATCGTCAAGGTCAAATCTGTTTATCTATTGGGCTGCGACGATATACAGTGTATTATAGTGGGCGGCACGGTAGCACAGTGGTTAGCGCTCGTGCTTCACAGCTAGAAGGTCCCGGGTTCGATCCCCGGGCCAGGACGGGGCCTTTCTGTGTGGAGTTTGCATGTTCTCCCCGTGTCTGCGTAGGTTTCCTCCAGGTATCCGGTTTCCCCTACCACTAAAAACATGTACAATAGATCAGGATGAATGAGAGTGTGTTTGTGTGTATGAGTGTGGGACAACGGATGCAAATTAGCCCAAGGCTACAATCCGGAGTGGTGTGTTTACATGCATGATTCTCATGTGTGTTCATTAACATGCACTGTCCCAACCAAATAAACAATAAATAAATAAATAAAAATAGTACATTTTTTTCGATACAATACGTATCACAATAGATCAGGGATCTCCAACCAGTAGCTCGCCAGCCCTTTCCAAGTAGCTCGCTGAAGGCTTTCTACATTACTACATACGAGCCAAATTCTAGATGTAAAGTTTAAACCCAAAACTACTGTCATTTTCTTTAATTGAATTGAATGGTCATCTTGTCAGTCCTAGAGGCCTGTAGTTACACGTCTTTTCAAGTATAAGTAGCTCGCTGCCATTTTTGTAAAAGTAGCTCATAAGGTAAAAAAGGTTGGAGACCCCTGCAATAGATACAGTCGACAACGCGTTATGCTAGCAGCTATATTTCACTGGACACTCGCTACTTTCCCCTGGCCTCAGCAGTGCTACAGCAGTACTGGGACCTCACAATTCACAAAAAATATCAACAGGTCAGAAAACCCAGCAACCATGCGATTTTGAGTCGCTTCTTCATCATGAGCAGCTAATTGCGGCTCGTTGCCCCCTGCACACTACACCACTGAGACGCACCTTGACCGGTCACGCGACAAAACTTTGTCGTGCGACCTAAATTTGTGTCAAAATTGTCTCTAAAATCACAGTGCATGGCCAGCTTCAGATGCTTGTTTTGCATATGTGCAGTACAGGAGGTAGAGATTCTTCAGTCTTCATCTATACTCTGTAGTTGAAGTAAGGGCCATTTCGATCTTCATCCAAAGACCTTCGTCAGGTCTTTGGATGAAGTTCAAAACGTCTTTGGATAAAGATGGAAACGTCCTACACTTCAACTACAGACTATAGATGAAGACTGAAGAATCTGTACCTGCGATAAAAGACTTTCAAAGACAGAAATTCTCGTCTGTGACAGTAGAAAGGTTAAAGATATTTCCCCAATCAAGGGCAAATTCACTTGTTTCAAGAACATTTGACCTATTTACTATTTATTATTTCAAGATTATTTTAGGTAGTGTTTTCAGTCTTTTTGTGTTTGCTTTCACTTCCCTGCTTCAATTCAAATTTTCACCTCAGGAGACAAATGAAAAAAGCCTTATCTTTAACCGGCCACCGCAGTTAGATGTGTCTTTTTTTTTATATAATTTGAAAATCTACTGTTGGGAATAAAATAACTCCCCAAGTGTCTCGCAGGACCAAGTTTACAAAATACAGCGGTGGCTTTTCCTGCTCCACTGGTGTCCTATTGTGGGCTGTGTGCTTTGTGCGCTGGCATATAAAACCGCCAGCACGACACAAAGATCTATTGAATAAAACAACACTATGGGATGCATATTGTGTTTGGAGTTAGATATTTCTAGTGGAGTGTTGTTTGTCTTATAAATGTGTGCAGCCTCGCATCAGCAGTCAAACGCCATTTAACTCCTGTTGGGTCATGTATAATGTGTGCAAATGGAAAAAGTAGAGCCTCCAGCATCAAGGCCAGCACTAGAGCGATACAAGTTTATTATTTCTTCCTTTTTTTTCCTGGACAGCAGTCACTCTTACATAAAATGCTCCCTAAGAAGAATTTTTTAACCTTTGTCTGACATATTCTTATTCAGGTTGTTTTTGAAAGGCATTTACAAAGATGTTAGCTTTTTACCTGACATGTTTCAACGGAAGCAGGCCTATACGTCCGTCTTCTTCCAAGGGGTCCTATGAGGTGTGTATGTCTCCTTAGCTGTTACTCCCAGGGCTAGCCATCTGACAGTTTTATGGCTTCTGTCAGCTTGGCCACGCCTTCTGCCGTGTGGGTGGTTTCTGGAGAAGTACGTCCCAAGTGTGTGCCACGGAAAGGACACCATCGTCTCTGTTGATGGTACTTTGTCCTCGCGTCCTGATCTCAATGGGCTCCCGGATCCAGAATGTTTGAATTTGCGATTCTCTCCCACGATACTTCCCAGTTCATGACATGGTTTTGAGGTTTGCCGTGGTCAGATATGGCAGATTTGAGATTTTCTTGCATTGCCTTCTGTTTTTCTGATCTGGTTAAGCGCCCTGTGCACTTTCAACACACGGAAACGGGAAACGTCAAAAGGTGTGCGAAAACGAAAGAGCTTGCTCTGAAGCACCTGAATTGCAATGGTTTAACAAAATACAGTACATTTAGTTAAATTCACATGACGTCACAACTTGGTCCTTTCCGTGTTTTTCAGGCTTTTCGAACTGACTGTCATCCATGATGGATGTCAGCTGCGTCAATGGCTCTGTCCCAATACCCACACTGCACCCTGTGGTCCTCTATGAAGTGCACTTTGTAGAAGGGCATGAAGGGGCTTGAGTGCTTAGGTTACAAGTGTGCGAAAGACGCAGGATTTGGGACAGTGAGTCATTTGTTTTGGCCAACCAAGTCTTGGCATTACGTCAACAAATTTTCATTGGAGACCGTTCTCTGATCCTCCCGTCACAAGTCCATCACTGTTTTCACAAAAGATCAAATATTTCAATACTTACATTTGAAAAGACACTTTTTCAGCAAAGGCGTAGGAGCTCCATTGCCAAACATCGCAATTTTTTACTTTTAAATAATTCCATGTTCAAATGCAGCAATAAGTTGTGCATAATATACTTTGGCGAAGTCTGTATGGATGCCCCCCCACCCAAAAACATGCACTAAGCCTTCACAGAAATAGCCTGGTCTTACCATACCCTCGTACTCATTTCGTACAGAGGGTCTGGATCTTCCCAATTGAGCTCCGTTATCAGGTGGGAGGGGTCAACTCCTTTTAAAGTTCGAAACCATTGGATCTGTTTTTACCCAATCGCTAGCCTGGCTCTATAGCCATCCTTTATTATCATTTCCTGCATATGCTTGACGTCACCTACAACACCCGCCTCCCCCGCTCAACATGGAGTGAATGAGCCCCTTCCCTTTCATGTGTGAAGCGCTTTGGGTGTGACTGTGTCATACCCAGTCACACCCAAAGCCTGGTGGCTGGAGCTGTTGAGCTGTTGTGCTGCTCCCGATGCGGACGGCTCCTCTTCTGGCACTTCCTTACCTGGTTTATCTGCACTCAGCCTTATGTACTTACAATATTTTTTACTAGCACAAATCGTGGTGTGTGTGTGTCTGTGTGTGTATGTCCGTGTGTCTGTGTGCGTGCATTTGGATGAGCGTGTGAATACTGATGTGTGTGACAATTGTCTGTTGAATGTAAATATGTGGGGGGTGGGGGTGCAATTGAATGATCTGTTT
>OMNZ01096987.1:0-41908 GCA_900303255.1 Lesueurigobius sanzi | reverse complement strand
GACTAAATTAGGTCTAAACCAATACTAAATCAGGTCTAAACTAGGACTATACCAGGACTAACTCAGGTCTAAACCAGGACTAAACCAGGTCTAAACCAGGACTAAACAAAGTCTAAACTAGGACTAAACCAGGTCTAAACCAGGACTAAACCAGGTCTAAACCAGGACTAAACCAGGACTAAACCAGGTCTAAACCAGGACTAAATCAGGACTAAACCAGGACTAAATCAGGTCTAAACCAAGACTAAAGCAGGTCTAAACCAAGATTAAACCAGGTCTAAACCAAGACTAAACCAGGTCTAAACCAAGACTAAACCAGGTCTAAACCAAAACTAAACCAGGTCTAAACCAAGTCTAAACCAAGACTAAACCAGGTCTTTACCAAGACTAAACCAGACTAAACCAAGACTAAACCAGGTCTAAACCAAGACTAAACCAGGTCTTAACCAAGACTAAACCAGGTCTAAACCAAGACTAAACCAGGACTAAACCAGGTCTAAACCAAGACTAAACCAGGTCTAAACTGGGACTAAACCAGGTCTAAACCAAGACTAAACCAGGTCTAAACCAAGACTAAACCAGGTCTAAACCAAGACTAAAACAGGTCTAAACCAAGACTAAAGCAGGTCTAAACCAAGACTAAAGCAGGTCTAAACCAAGCGTAAAGCAGGTCTAAACCAAGACTAAAGCAGGTCTAAACCAAGACTAAAGCAGGTCTAAACCAAGATTAAACCAGGTCTAAACCAAGACTAAACCAGGTCTAAACCAAGACTAAACCAGGTCTAAACCAAGACTAAACCAGGTCTAAACCAAGACTAAACCAGGTCTAAACCAAGATTAAAAAAACAGCTCTAAACCAAGACTAAACCAGGTCTAAACTGGGACTAAACTACGACTAAACCAGTTCATCACTTGAAATGAAAATAAAATACTTTTACTTTTACCCCAACTTTAAAATGTAGTGGAGTAGAAAGTACAGATACAGGCTCTAAAATGTAGTGAAGTAAAAGTAAAAAGTATTCTTCATAAAATGTACTTAAGTAAAGTAAAAGTACCTATAATTTGTACTTTTTACTTGTACTTTTTACTTAGTTACTTTCCACCACTGCAAGTAAATATGCTGCTTTGGACATGGCACTGGTGGAAAAACAGCGACAACTGGGACAGAGGTTGTGTAAAACTGGGACAAATGAATGGATTCAGATAAATTCACAGGGACTTGGGACAGAGGGCTCAAAACTGGGAATGTCCCGGGTAAACTGGGACGTCTGTTCACCCCAAACTGCTAGCTAGTCTGGTCAGAATATGAAATAGCTTGTTAGCCGCTTTCTTGAAATGCGACTTTCACTCACCATCATGCTCACCCATGTGCTCACCATCATACTCACCCATGTGCTCACCATGTGGTCATGTGGAGACGCTGTGGACGCGCCTTTGCGTGCCTCTGACCTCACCCCGTCCCGCCCATTTTCGGTTGGCCATTACGTCAGAGGAGGCGGGACTAACAGCTGATTTGACAGCTGCTTGTTTCAAAACTCTGACCATTCACTGCGGCTTTGAGTCATATTACGGATAAAACTAAACGGAGCTTAAAGGGCTTTCGTGAATTATGAGGAGAAGAAGAAGTAGCAGCGCTGGCAGCAGGAGAAGGAGCTCGACCATCAGGAGGCGAAGTGACAATGTGCGGTTTGACGAATTCGGCTTCGCTATCACTAAAAAGAAGGAGCAAAAAGTTCACCACAGATGTCACGACTACAGGTGCGAGAAACATAAAGGAGAACTATTTAGCACCATGCTAACATCACCGCTTTTTGGGTTCTGCTGGGGGAACGCTTTAGCTATAAAAAAAAAAATAAAAAAAAGTGAATAACTTTCTTTTATCATAACGAGTAGAGCTTTTTGTTACATTGTAGCAACAGTATACTTTTTACACATGTCTATCACCTACCCTTAAATTGCAAATAAATTATTAGATATGTTATCATCAACTACTCATTACTAAAATATTCCAGTAAATCTTCATTGTTGCTTAAAAAGGCTTATTTGACATCATGCATCAACATTCTCTGTGAGGGCAAATGACAACAATTGCCAAAGAAGAAGCCAAAGTGATGCCACTTTTCAAGTCCAAGTTGTCCCTACCTTTGCCACGACAATATATTTATTATCCTATTTATTTAATGTAAGTAGTAATAAGAAATTATATTCACATTAGCTGTGCTCTATATCCATAGTGTTGATTTCAGGAGGTTCTCTTCTCTGCTTTTCTGGAACAATGGATGTCATTGTCAACTAGATTCCCAACAGTGATGATGTGTATTGTGCTGTCTTTGTTAGCTACCCCCAGCTGAGTTCAGTGAGGGTCAAAGAGCTGTGTGAACTGCTCAGCTACTGGAATGGAGCCAGCTTCCTCTGTAAGAGTCAGGTAATGTTGTCACATACATAAACACACAAGTAATAATGGTGCATAATAGTGTGTCCACCTTGTGAAATAATCAGTTACATTTGTTGTCTGTTTTAAGATTGAAAGATTCATCCGGATGGGCATTCCTTCAAGTCTGCGAGGTCGAGTGTGGAGGTGCCTTCTCTCCATTGAAAATCGCAGGCAAAAGAGCCATTTTAACTATGAGGTTAGTCCGGTCTCCTCCTTCTTGAGAATTACTGTAAATACCAGAAACTTCTAGACTTTATATCACTTCCATATCACATCAATAATGACAGTTTGTGTAGGTCGCACAGGAGTTGTCCATCAAAAATTCTTCAGTCTTCATTTGTACTCTGTAGTTGAAGTGTAGGACGTTTCGATCCTTAGTCCAAAGAATATCGAAAAGTCCTACACTTCAATTTCATAGTACAGATGAAGACTGAAGAATTTTTGCCTACACTGTCATATTTGCCTATGACAGTGTAATTCATATTTTTCTGTTTGAATTGTATTCCCGACAGGCCTGTCTTGCAGAAGTGCGAGGACCTCTTGTAGACCTCGGTGTCAGTGAGTATGGCATTTTGTCCGCCATCGCCACATTAAGTGACACACAGAATGATTTGGGAACAAATCAGCAGCAATCCACAAGCTCAGAAACACGCTACTCTGTGGACGACATCACTCTCTTCAGACAGATAGCACTGGACCTGCGTAAGTCAAACCTCTTTTGCATAGTTCATAGATTAATCCAGTGGTTCTCAACCTTTTTTGCTTGTGACCCCCAAAATGATGACTGCTGGTGTTTCGTGAACCCCGGAGTGCACATTTTCCATTCAAACTACATAGAAAATATGCCTTCAATATGATCTGGCGACACCCTGAAATTATCTTGCAACCCCCAGGTTGAGAACCACTGGATTCATCAATGTAAAATAACTTGTAGCATAAACCTTTCAAACCAACGCACAAAGGAAGTAAATGTATTACCGTATTGCAGAGCGCTCCTTCCCCACACATCGGTCTCTGATGGGGGACAGTCCAGAAGCCATCGAGGGCCAGGCTAAACTCTTCCGGGTCCTCATTGCCTATGCCAGATACAACCCAGAGGTTGGATACAGCCAAGGTACCCAGATCTGAACAGAGAGATCTCATCCTCTCTTTATACAACACAAATTGTTGCAGTGCCTAAGCTGGCCACTCGAGGGCAGCAGGAGACAGATAATGCAAATAGTATGTGGTTCTACTTAAGCGTCATACTTGTAAGTCAGCACAATGCAAGTATTTTATAAGCTGATCATGAAAGATATAAACAATATTGTGTTTATGATGCTAATGCTGTATGTCTTGTGTTTAACAGGGATGTCCTACATCGCTGCAGTGCTGCTGATGCAGCTGGCAGAGGAGGAAGCATTTTGGGCACTTACAGCACTGTTGGATCAAACTCAATATTTAGCAGATCTTTTTGATCTGAACCTGTCAAAGTAAGAACATATATAATAAATCAGACAATTTGAATGTATAGTCTGACAAAATAGTTTGAAGTCTTACTATATTTGAAATCTTTGTTTTTCTTCTCACTAATCATTCGTCGTGTGTGTGTGTGTTTTCAGAATCCAACACCAGGTGAAAGTGTTTGAACAGCTTCTGAAGCACAGAAAACCTAAACTCACTCAACACTTGGTTAGTATTACTCCAGTTCTACTTCTACTCTTCTTTATGCATACTATTCAAATTGTATCTCTCATTTTGTTAATTCACAAAATTAACAACATGGCTGGTAGTTTCCCTGGGCTGTGAGTGACGAAAGTCTCCAAACCTGACACTCCTTCACCTAAATGTGCCTTTGCCCCGGTCATAAACCTGCTTGGCTTAGCAGCACTAAACATTGTTGTGGGGATTTCTAATAATCCTCACATTACATTCTGATATTCTATATAGCTCATTTTTACATAGTATATGAACTTCCCTGTCAATGTGTGCCGTCTCTTAAGGAGTCAGCTGGAGTTTCAATGGTTCATTTTGTGATGCCCTGGTTTCTCACTCTCTTCACTTCCTTGCCCTGCTGGGACTCTGTGCTGGCTCTCTGGGATCTCATCATATTGCATGGTCTGTGCACACACACACACACACACACACACAAACCTACACACACACACATGCGCACACACACACACACACATGCACGCACTTGACTTTAACGCTCTTGAATTGTGAGTCACTTGATTGGTGAGTGTGCCGCTTGTATTGACCCAGGACTGTCAGCTGTTTTCCGGACGGCGCTGACCATCATTGAGCTACTGGAGCCTCGGCTGATGGAGCTAAATGATGAAGGGGCCATGTTGCCTCTGCTGCTACGAGTCCCTGTGGATGTGTGAGTACAGACAAGCCAGCAATATAATAAGACCACCTACAATAAAGCAAGGGAAGATAATACTGTATCACTTCAAATGTAATGAATGTCAATATATGTAATAGTTTAACTCCCATAGCTACTATTTATAATGAATAGTAAGTCAATGAGCTAGAAGACATGGTCGCCACAGCAGAACATGGGTGCATACAGGCTCATTCATCATTAAATGCTCGGACAGAGAAACTTTGCTCAGTTTAGTGCACAATTATACCCTCTTTTCCCGAGTATTCCTGCTGATTTTGTGACATGAGTAATTTCATGAATATGAATCTGTCCATCAGACGTGGGCATGTTTTGACATTTCTAAACGTAACGTAACATTGTTGCTTCACTTGTTTTGATGCATATTTGAGTTGAACGCCAGTTATGCAAACGAGCTTCTTGAATGGCTCTCTTGAAGTCCAGTCTTACTTCACGAGCGTAATTGTTGAATGTTTTGCTGACTTTGGATTGTTGTTATAGCAACCTGGTGGGTCACTGGGTTTGTGTATACAGCCATTGTGTGGATAGTGAAATTGTTCTTGTTATTCATTTTAATTGATGTATATCTATGCATTTTTAAATTCATGCCATGTAAAAGAAAGTCGTTGAGCAGGAATTCAAACTTGAGTTAACAGACCCTTGGACAAGTATACCAATGCCACCACAAATAAACTGTCATCATCATAAGTTGATCTGGACTACATTCCTAAAGTTTGATAGTAGTATTTCTGATGATTCCTTCCGTGACATGCTGCACAGGTAATAGATTGCATTTAAAAAGCCAATGCTATGGAGAAGGAGAAGGAAGACACTGCCGCAGCTCTGGTGTCCAGTGGGCAGCCTGCCATAGTCTCACATTTAGAGGACCTTGTTTCTTGCTCGGTTGGAAGTCGGCACTAAGTGGTTGGTTTGTCTCCTGTGGCAGTATCTTCTTACTCTGGGAAGATGGCTTTAAAGAAAGAGAGGTACGAGACAGAATGACAGATGGACAAAAGGGAAAAGAGAAGAGCAAACCAAAATCCTCTCAGGTTTAGTGACGAAAGATGATGTTCACAAGTCTGGATGGGATAGAGCGTTTACTCGTATGACCAAGTTCATCGATTGCTTAGCTGTTATGGGCAGTCAGCCGGTAACACTTGCAACACGACAGTTTTCAGAGGTGTGTTCATTTGGGTCACTTTGATTTTTCTAATTTATTCATGTGTTCATTTTCAACCTTATAATATATAAATTACGGCCTAAAATGTTTTCCTGAGTTGCTCCCGAAGTTCTTGTCCCTAAACCCCGTCCCACGCACTACTACCACTTGGGTCTTTGGACGTCACTCTCTTTTGTTCACCCTCTTTCACATTTTCTGTTCCCATAAATCTCCCCGGGCCATCCATCCTCCCCCTGCTCCCTCTCTGGCTCCTCTGCGCCCCCTCATTCATTCATTCTTCTTCATTGACACATTGACACTCGTTCTGCTGAAGGGATTTGCACGTTATTTGTTCACTTCACTCTGACACGACTGGCTTCAGCAAAGTCGAGCCTTTATCCATTTAGACCACCAACCAGCGGGCCTTTATCGCTAAGTCTGATTTCTGGAAATGTGGTAAACATGCTCAGTGCCTGGAAGACAGAAAGAGTTGTGATTCATTTTGGTTTTCCATCATTATATTTAATGCAGTTGCATGTTGTGCTATGGCCTCCCTATTTCAGTTCAGACAAACTGGTTTTCATTGAGCAAATATAAACTACAAATGACTAATTAAAACTAAGAATATTTAGCAAAGATTTTTGTAAAGTTGTTTTCTGGACTGTATTGTTTACAATTGTTTACAAAAGTAATTTCATTCAAGAGGCTTCTTCGCTAAAAAATATATTATAATGGTACATGATGCATGATTTCATCGTGACTCATCAGGAATTAGCATGATTTCATGTGCTCTCATAAATTAATTCATACATGAATTAATAAGTATCTACTGTGATGAATGTACATGGAAATCTTGTTATGATCCTAAGCTCATGTTTAAGCTCATGTTTAAAAGTTCATGCATGAACATCATGTTTTTTTTCTGTCCATTTGTTATTTTGTTAACACTTTAGTTTGGGACGCAATCATCATGAAGTCATGAACCAACTACTAAGCATTAGCTAATAATGAGTTAATTACTGCTGTGTTGTAATGAGGCATATTTTGCAAAATAAAATCATGATGTTCTTGCATGAAAACGCGTAAACATGACAAACTCAAAAAAATAAAATCTTCACATTTTGATCTTAGGATCATGATGTATTGACATGGATTCCACACATTCATCCCAGTAGTTTAATTCCTGCACAAATTCATCTATGAAAGAACATGAAGTCATGTTAATTCCGGATGAGTTATGATGTAGTAATCCATAAATACATCATGAAATCATGCATTAATTCATGTAATCCATGCATGATTTTGGGTCGTCTCATGATCGGAAGGTCGGGGGTTCGAATCCCAGCTCCCGTAGGGGCAGACTGCCGTTGTGTCCTTGGGCAAGTCACTTCACCCAATGCCTATGTGTGAGTGGTTGGTGGTGGTCAGAGGGACCGTTAGCGCAGATGTGAGCAGCCTCGCTTCTGTCAGTCTACCCCAGGGGAAACTGGCTACAAATGTAGCTTACCACCATCAGCATGGAGTGAATGAGCCCCCCTCCCTTTCATGTGTGAAGCGCTTTGGGTGTGACTGTGTCATATGAAAAGCTCTATACAAATAAGATTCCCCTTCCCTTCCCTACCATTATTAAAAAGTGTTACAGCTTCTTCAGCCTTTGCAGTCCTCTCTAGTTTCAGGGCACCTTTACCAAATTTAGACATTTGGGCTGGGTGGTTTACAATTTAAGATGTTTCGCCCCTCAATCATCCACTTTTCTGCATCAGTAACATTTACTTGAGGTTTGTTTTCAGCCATGTGCTGTAAAAAAAGTTTTACAAGTGCTGTGTCGAACTCGAAACATTCATCAACAAACAAACATTAAAAAAAATACAAATACAAGCGTTAAAAAGAAAAAAAAAAGAGCATTGAGTCCTACAACAGTGTAAACAATGTTACTGCGTATAATTCTGTGGCATATTTTTTGTTCATCAATTACATTTTTAAACGTCCTATTTCCAGAGCCCAGTACACGGTGTTGATCTCTGCTCTGTGGAACACAGAGGTGCAAGACTGGGAGCTCAAATGCATGAACAACCTTGTGCTGGACGAGACCCTCAATGGACCCACACCTGGTAAATAACACACTCACAAACACACACACACACACACACACACACACACACACACACACACACACACACACACACACTCACTCAGTGACGTCTTACAAAGAGGCTGTTGATACAAAGTCCACAGGGAGCATTCAGTGGCTCAGGTTCTGTTCTGTCTTGAGGCCTACACCACTTAACCTTAAGGAGTGTACATGTAACCTTTTCTCATCCCGCACTGCCTGTTATTGTGCGCTTTTTATCTTATCGAGTTTTGCAGGATCGCTGTGTAGGGAAGGGCGGTTAGTCAGCCACTGCTTGCCAACCAACACTGTATTTTATTGCTTTTGCTATAATGACCGGTCTCCATGGAATCTCATATAAATCGTCACACTTTACATCACAAACCTGTTCCCAAATGCGTGTGATTCTTGTATTTGTTTAGCAGTTCATATTTCAGTCCTCTCTGTTCATGTGTTAATGTGTTATACTTTGTTACCCTGGACTAAAATTTAAATGTATCCTATTTATTTTAGAGCTAGTTTTTGTTTGTTTTCACTTTGTTTTTAGGAGAGAGAGTGTGCAATGTGAGTGGATTTTCAGATTTTCCAACAGTGGCTCAAATGGTAGAGTGGGTCGTCTTGTAACCGGAGGGTGTCTGCGTACATTGGTGTATGAATGAGAGTGTGAGTGGCTCCTTCATGTGAAGTGCTTTGAGCCTAAAGCAGGTGTAAAAGAGCTATATAAATGTGACAATTTACTTTTTATTGTATGTTTTATCCTATGAAGTAACACGGGTGGCATGGTAGCACAGTGGTTAGAATCTGAATCAGAATAGATGAATCCGAATAGATTTTATTACCATTGTCAATGAAAAGTTTCACAGACTAGGAATTTTCTTCGGTGTAGCCCTTGTGCTTCACAGCAAGAAGGTCCCAGGTTCGATCCCGGGCCAGGACGGGGCCTTTCTGTGTGGGGTTTGCATGTTCTCCCCGTATCTGCGTAGGTTTCTTCCGGGTGCTCTGGTTTCCCCTACCACTAAAAAACATATACAATAGGTCAGGATGACTGAGAGTAAGTTTGTGAGTGTGAATGTGGGACAATGGATGGAAATTAGCCCAAGGCTACAATCCAGAGTGGTGTGTTCACATGCATTCTCATGTACATGCACTGTCCCAACCAAATATACAAAACAAACCAACACAAACAAAATTACATTCTGGTCCATTGAAATTCTGGATCAAAAGCCTTTTTTAAATTAAAATTTAATCTATTTCAAAAACTGCTGTCTTGTATAAAAAATACTTCGCGGTCTCGCCTCGCCCCCACTCTCTAAAATGTTTCAAACCTAAACCCGTGAGGGGTCTCAGCACCAGAGGAGATGTGGAGATCCCACATAGAAGAACAATATTTGGACAAACTACTGTCCGTAAGAGGTCAGTTTTTGAACAGTTTACCAATAAATATAAGAGAATGTCCAACTTGCTTCTCTTTCAATAAAAACTTTTTTGAATGAATGTGTTTTATATTGTATGTTGTTATGCTTGTATGTATTTGTGGACCTGCCTCGGGACTACAGATGTAAATTAGCATATAAATGCTAAAGCTATAATCTGGCACATTTCCAACTTGTATACTATTGTATATTAAGATTGTATATTAAGAAATACATAATTGACTAAACCTTGACATTTAATCATAAATTGCAAATCTAAACACAATCACAGTTGGATATTTTTCCTAAACATGCTGTAGTAGTTTCTGTAACAAGGTGTTTTTCCTATTCCAGTATTATTACTACATTTTTTGTGTGTAATCCGTTCTATTATGCCTGTCTAATTTCTGTTGAGCTATGATGAGGAGGGTTGTGTTTCTGTGCGTGTGTGAGTGAGACCTCACAGCTCCCAGGATCAAAGCAGCTGTAATCTTTTTGAAGGCTGTTCAAGTATCACTCCAGCAGGATCTGTAATGTCATTGCTGCAGTCTCAACTTCACAAACTCAGACAGGTTGGAATGCTGCCCCTGTGCGCCTCCATGCTCTGTGTGTGTGTGCTGGGAGAAGATGTGTGCCTGGATAGGCTCTGGTCTGGAGATGAGTCACATGCTGGCTCGGGAAAAGAAAGAAAAAGGGGGAAAAGAGGGAGAGTGGTCTGTAAAATAAGGTTTGGAGAGGGTCTAACTGTAGTTGCCATTAGGGCTGTGCGCTTAATGAAATTCGAATAGAATTTTGATCAAATCTTTGGTTAATCTCGATTATTGGTTTGGGGCTTTTTTCTTGTCAAGTCTTTCCAATTCTGGCAGTTACAGCTCATTGTGTGGAGTGTTAAATGTAGTGGAATAGACAGGTTTTGTTTTTTGCCACACCACCCAGTCCTACATATTTCTTACATGCAAAGATTTGAAGAAGATTATCTGAGGCAAGCAAATTCAGTTCCACCTAAATAAATTCGCCGTCTGTAAAATAAGGTTTGGAAAGGCTATAAAAGGAGCACACCAGGCGTACACAACAGCGAGTTTTGCTTTTTGGGTCAGTTGGAAGCTACAAAGCATATTTTGGGACAGGGCTCATCCATCAGTCTTGTTGTGTGTGTTCCCCCACCTGCGTGTGTGTGTGTGTGTGTGTGTGTGTGTGTGTGTGTGTGTGTGTGCGCGAATCACAGTGACTCATCTGAAGTCACTCCAGCCTCAGGCACCAAGTGGGCCGCACTGATTCAGTCACCGCTGCTGCTGCTACACCTATGTGCTTTTACTTCTTATTGCCAGACTGCGTTATGAATTCTATAAGACTGTTAGAGTAATTCTGAACAGAGAAGATAGAATGTTAGAAGATAAAAAGATAGATGTTGATGTTTTCTAGCTGGCTTTTTCTGGTGTGCCATAGGGATGTCATGATTCTACAGTTTTCACGATTATTGTGAGAAAAAATATTGCAATTTTACAATTATTCATGATTATCGGAATTTAAAGGAAGAATTTCTCAAAATCTTACAAAAAGTACTGTCCAAAATGTCACATAAAAAGAAACAAGGCATTATATGTACAGTGTATTTGTACATTTATTGAATTGTTTTAGTTAATAACCTACTGAGCTTTCAACCTATGTTAAAAAATAAATTTCACAAAAGATGAATTTCATGTGCTTTTTATTGGTGTTTTTATTGTGATAACAATTGCAGTGGTCCATGGTTCTTTTCCTCTTCCTTTGGCGATGTTATGCAATTTTCAGCAAAGACGAATTACCTTGAGTCCTAAAATTCTCACTATTAACTTACCGTGAGCTTTTATAACCACGGTAATCGTAAAACCGGTTAATCTTGACATCCCTAGTGTGACATCAAGTCCATATGACTATAATGTCCATGGCATTAGTACGTTTTAATGTCTGGTCCAGCTAAACCTAAAACAACCCTATATTTCTATAGTGAAGTGCAATTATGATTTTCTGAACATCAAACAATGAAGTTGTTGTAGCGAGATGCTGTTGATGTCTGATGGTGCGATGTGTGTCTGTGGTAGCCATTGCTTCAGAAGACACTTCACTTGCACTTTATTACATGCCTGTAGTCCCACCCTCAGACCTGACTGCCATGTTTTATAATGGTCTATAGTGAGGATACGTGGAGGGTATTGATGAGATTTGTCGGTCTCTGGGGCTTGTCCATGAACTGGCTGACTCATCAGTAAAAGGACGTAGTAAGTTACTTATGTTTTGCTGAGTCAGACTGTGGTCTTTTAAGTGTGTTTTTCCCCTGACCTCCCTCTCCAACACACACGCTGTTCCTGCTGCTATTATTGACCTCAGCAGCTCTCCAGCCTGCCTTTTTTATGGCTTTAGTTTCTCTCCTGTGATGCATTAATAAATATATTGCATTGTGGAACTGCTTGGTTCACATGTTCATTGTCATAAATGCAGGATAAAACGACATCAGCGTAGGCACGTGAAAGTCACGGATATATCACAAATGTTATTTTCCGATACTACTAACGAATTCTTATGATATTTGTGAGCTCACAAACTCATGAGAAGCCTGATTTATTTGAATCCACACCAGTGGTGATTCAGGGCAGTAGTTTTTACATTTGTCAACTACACCAAGCACTTCTATTAGTACTTTTTCACAACATGACACTGAAAAAATGAAAGTTATGCTGCTACACACTAAAAGTAAAGTTTTGGAAAAGTGAGACAGCTGTGACACAAGGCACACTTGTACTGCAGGTTATGCCAATACTGTAATATTAGCCATTTATTTTATGTCCAAAATGTATTTGTGGCAAACCAAATTGTTGGATCTAAATGGTAAGAAATGGATGTTTCTTGTATGTCTTTAGCAAATTCTTACAGGTTTTACAGATTTAGAATCTGTTCACCCTCAAGAACAATAGGGCTTAAATATTGGTCATACGTTCTGAAGGTTTACAATTGATTGTTTACAAATGTGTCATTGTGATCAGTTTTGTTCAAAAATGATCCTATAAAGTTTAAGCACATCACCAAGTATGGTCTTGATTACAGTTTCTTCTTTGGATGTCTATTTAAAGTTGTCTTAATTGCAGTACAGCCCTTCCATATCCTTTAGGCACCACTACATCAGGCTCTGTCTTCTGTCCTGCACCAGTATTTCCCTGCTCTAATTCCCTCTCTCCTTGTTGTGTACCCAGTGCTGAAGTAGCAGATGCCAGAGCCCTGTTCTCTGCAGGCTCCCTTGATACAACATTCTGTTTCTCTGTTCGCTTCGTGTCCATGCTAAGTGCAGTGACTCAGCAATTACTTTGCATTTTTTGTCCTTTAAGAATCACCTCCAGCCAGTACTGCAGAATCGCTATAGGATGCAAGAAGGCCTGATGCATTCATATTAGGATATTAGGTTTCAAAGCAGTGTATTGGATAGATGATAACAATACTGTGAGACATGGCCCGAATCGCTCAATACGTCTAAGATGTAGTAAGTACGTAACATTTCCACCGTTATCATTGGCTTCTGTGGCTGTTCATCAAACCTGTACATATGATGTTTTTATCCATTTCATCTTCAAGAACTGGAGCACTGCCTCATTGTGCCATTTCAGTCCTAACCAACAGGATGTGAAGGTCTGAAGGAAAGCAAGGTCAACGTTAAACGTTGGGTCAAAATAAATTGGCTTAGCTCTGGGCAATGGTGCCACACAAACACATTAAAGGGAGAAGTGATAACAGTGTTTGTGCGGGTCAGTGCCTGAGATGACCTTCAGAGGTCACCTGTGTTTTCTGTGTCTGTAAAAGGACAGTGTCAAGGGCTTTTTAATTGTCATGTGGTTGTGAGTTTGGAGGAGGACAATGAAAGATTGTCTTGGAGTGGAAAACATTATTTTTTTGTTCAAGCTGGGGTTTATTTAAAAGTGTTATCTTGTCTATTGTCATGAATCATTCTAGCTAGAGCTGAACGATTTGGGAAAATAATCTAATTGCGATTTTTTTTTCCCCCCTCAATATTGCGATTTAATATTTAAAAAAATATATATATTTTAACAAAAAAAAATGTAAATACAATTTAGGGCTGGGGAATTTGGCCAGCCGATTCGATTTTTTTTTTTTTTAAGCACTTAAAATGACTGCAGAAATATTGCACTTTTGACCTGGGGGGGTCTGAGAGTCCTGCAGTTGTTGTTTTTTTGTTCGAATGTGATTTTTTTTTTTGCATTCATGTGAAAATAAATTATATTTTCAGCTGGTCCTTTAGCTGCCATCTGTGCTTTTATAATTTATTTTTTAGGAGAGACCAAAGGCTGTATGGCCATAAGCCCTCTGCTGGACAGGTGTTGAATTTCTTCCTTTTAAAACAATCTTGGCTGCCCCCTAGTGGCTGGACAGAGCATTTTAATAATATTTAAATTTTCATAACTCCTGACAGGAATGGGCGAGAGACTTACTTTTTTTGTTTTTTTCCTTAAAAATGGCATGCCTCTGCGATTTGCAAATCGCATTGTGAAATATCGCGATATAATCGCTAATGCGATAAATCGTTCAGCCCTAATTCTAGCAATAGCTTTATATGATTTTAGTATATATACACACTGCAGTACCAGTCTAAAGTTTGGAAACACTTTTCATGTATTGGGTTTTCTTCATTTTCAACACTACTTACATTGAAGGCATTAAACTATGAATGGACACGTGGAATTTAGTAGGAAACAAAAAAGGGAAAATATGTAAATAGTCTTGAAATAAACGAAAAACCAACCACTGGTATTTAAATATATGGTATTTTTAAAATTGTGACCTTTGGTTCACCTTTTATGTTTATGTTGATGATGCCATATTATGTGAACCTGTGGTGTAAAGCCATTACAGGTCGTTAGTTGGTGGGAATGTCCTCTCTAACCTGGTTAAGACTTCTTAGCCAAGGGCACTTACCCCAACAATGACCCCTGTAGCCGTCTCTTTTGCTAAGCTTCGCTCTTTGTAGAAGTTTATGCTAATTCCACTCACTCCTCGTGTGTTATTTGGCCGTGTTTGACGTGGAATGCCACCTGCTTAATCAGCCCCTGGCCAACCCTCATTAAGCTTCACCTTTGCTGTCTCATTTAACTCTGTGGCAAAGGTCTGTGTTCAAAGGTCCACTGCACTTCTCCCTGTAGTAACACTTAATGAAGCACCTAATAACACTGTGCCATTAGATATTGTCTACAAACTGTTACGTGCCACTCAGCTGCTCCAATTTCTCATAAAGTATAATACTGTACAATTCACATTTTATAGGCACTCTTCTCTTCCCCATCTCTCTAGCTGCCTTTGTGTGTAGCTTGTTTTTGTCTGACTTTGTGCCTTCTGCTGGCCTTGGTTTATGTGAAATCATTACAACAATGACATATTATTTTATTTTAAGAACAAAAGAACAAGAATTGCTGAGGTATTGACATCCAAAGCAGTTAAAGCGGCCTGAATCCTAAAGCATAGTGTTGGACTAAAAAAAAAACATTCAACTCACGTGGGACTATAAAAAACTACTTATTGAGGCAGAGTTGGTGAAAAAGTTGTAAAAATGTCACATAAGATAAAGTAGTGGTGAAGTAAACCAGTTTGAGAAGCCGGATTTGGAGTTGATTAGTGGCAAAAACTGGAATATCTAATTTATTTTAAGGTTTGTCAGTTTGTCCTGAAGCGCAAAGTGAAAAGAAAGGTTATCAAGTCCCTATCTGCCCTCATTAAGCCAAGACCGGGGCATATGGTGCGGCGGTGTGCACATGCCACTTACTTTTGAGTCAAATCACTTCCGAATAAGCGTGTTAGTTAGGGAGCTTATAGGACGGGCGTAATTAAAACCAAACATTATAAAAACAAACAGACTGGGCTTGCAGTTGATGCCTTGCGGGAAACCTGCCGGCCCTCCTCAGCTGTTCTTATCTGCACACCTCTCAAACGTGGCTGAAATCAGGATTGTGTGTGTTTGTGTGTGTGTGTGTCCTGGTTTTGTGCTCATGCATGTGTAAAAAGCCTTTGTTTTTGAAAGGGAAGGGAGCTTTTTCCCCCTCACAGAGGCGTGGTTATTTCAATAATTAATAGGTTTTTTGTAATTGCGTCTAGCTCTACAATCTGGGGCATTTGCTCATTAAAGAGAGAGCATTGACTTTTTATTTCAAATTCATGTTGTTCTCCAGTATGCAGGGGGATGCTGCAGGAAGAATCCTCATGATGGGTTTATGAGCTTTGAAGTATAGTATTAATTTTAACATATTAATTCATGATTGGCATGTAATGCTATGCTGACGTTAATGTATTTCTTAATAGAATTTCTAATGGTGAATTGTTGATCTCATAGTGCAGAAATTCACTTATAACAGCAGCTCTTAAAAACACACTGGGGAATGCAGATAGTTAGAAAATGAGCAATTAATACTTGGTGTTTTTTTGTCATGTTTCACGTCGGAAAAATGCCTTAAACGAAGCAAAAAAAAATTCAATACAAGACATTTTCTCCTTTTTAAAATGAGTGACAAAAAAATCCTCCAATGAATGGACCATGTTGTGTCTTAGGGAAGAATGTTAACATAGTATATTCTGTCAGGGTTGTCTCGTGGTTGGAATAAAATAAAAAGGCTCAAGAGATATCTCATAAATGAAGGCTCTGAAGCTCAAAATGCTTGTATTTCAGCTCAAATTTCTATCTCTTATTTAAAACTACTCCTCATTACACATACTGTATATCATTCATTCTCCTAAATTATATTATGTATTTCACTTGGATTACATACATTTTGAGTCTAAAAATGTATTGTCTGAAAACGGGTCTTTATATTTCAGTGAAAGTGTGTTGCAAACTAAATGATCTTAAGCTAAGTATAATGAGATAATTTAGGCTTAAAATAAGATAAATCTACAAGACAAGATTTGCGTTTTTGTAGAGTCACTCCCTGACCATCTCTTTTGTTTATTTTCTCCATGCACAGTGGACACATGTTGCTGTTTTGTGTTGTCTTGAATTCGGTGCATCATTCACAACCCCCTCACTGAGCGTCTTTGACTATTTCCTATTTTCAACTGGCCTTATCAAATATTAAGCGGCTGCAGTGTAAATTACAGGCTTGAGTTTGAGTTGCTCATCACTCTGGTCGCGGTATCTCTAATTACAGTTTGGAGAAGTCTTTGGCTCTTCTACATGCTTCTCAGTGGCCATCCTTTGCCTTGGGTTTGTATTGGCAGCTTGTGAATGATTAATTCGTCGGTGCCACTGTTGTGAACACAAGTGTTGTTCAGAGGTGAATGGTAAGTGCCAAAGCATCAGAAGGTGCCCCAACTTTTAGTTTGACCTGTGACCTCTGTGACTGAACTTAGACCTTGGAGTAGGGCTTCAGGGGCTTCTGGGGCAGCCTGTGAATGACGGGGTCCAGTGAGGGTCAGGAGGGGCATCTGAAGCAAGCTATGGGAGGACTCATGTCATTGAAGTTAAATAAACTAAATTGTATTGTTCTTTGAGACATGTCAGTTGGTGTTTGACAAGTTTCATTCATTTCATTTATCTTTTTTGGCAATAGGCTCCTCGAGCTTGTCTCGGCATCAGGGAACAGAAAACCTAAACCTAAATGAAACTCTTACAGGCTTTAGACTAGGGCTGGGCAGTATGATGATAAAAATCTAAATCTGGTCTCCATGAGGATCTGCTTTTTAGTGACATTGTCATATCGTGAGTTAGTGGTTTTTATGTTTAACACAGCTCTGAGCTCAAATACTGACACTTTTCTCCACTCACTGCTTCTACTGTCAAGATTAAGCTAGAGCTAAAGGGTCTAAACCAGGTCTAAAATTGGACTATACCACGGACTTAATCTGGAATAAACCGGGACTAAACAAGAAGTAAAGAAGACTAAAGCAGAGACTGAAATCAAGGTCTAAACCAGGACTAAACCATGAGGGTATATCAAACTTCTGTATGCAAGGACTGAATCTTGGACTAAACACGTCTTAACCAAGACTAAACCATGAAAACACCAGGTCTAAACCCAAGAAGAAGCAGATGGCTTTAGTCGCCTTTCAAAGACAATATACACGTGAATTGTGAGAAAATCGAAATGGTGATTTAATCTAAAGAAAATTGTGATAACATTTTTTGGCCATATCACCCAGCTCTACTTTAGACTAGAGTATTTGTTCCTTTACATTACCATAGTAGTATCATTGAAATTTTTTCTTGGCTTTTTCTCTTCTTATTTAATTGTTTTGGTCTGTTGTGTTGCACAGGTGCATGCAGACAGCTTTGCATCAGAAGCAGCACTGACCGGGATCATATGGTGCCGGGACAGTATCATTTGTATAGATTAACTATTCTAGTCTAGAACTTGCGATGACTTTGCAGCTTTGTGTAGGGATTGAAGTTGATTACAAAGTGATTCATGAGATTTAGTTAAGAATCCCAACCCTTTTAAATGTAAAAACAAAGCATTCCTTTCTCAGATCAAAGTCAATAGATGTCAAGTTGTCAACAGTGCTCAAAATGATTTTGATTGTGATGAATGGTGATTTTTATTTGTTTAATTTAGTCAGCAGGTATTTTCTAAAGTGGAAAACCCCTCTACCTCAAAGCTGGGGTAGTTTTTCAGCTCTGCTCATGCTCAATGGTATCATATGATGTAGGGCTATAAAGAACTAAAGGCGCCTCTATCTTTCAGATTTGTGTTCGTACTTGTTGAGCAAACTGAGAAACCCATTGCAGTAAAGGCAGAGTGAATTAGACTAGACATTGCACCTTTATCACAAACTCATTATGTCATTATGCTTCACTGTTCATTGTTCTTTATCAAACGCTAATGTTTGTCTTTAACATAATCTCTGCAGCTAGGGTAAGGGCCACTGTGATATTTATATTTTCGGTTGGAAGGCGAACCGATCCTTTTGTGTTGTGACCTGACTCTATGAGAGGAAGGACGTGGGCACAGGGACGACTGATTAGAGCAGACTCCTGTTAAAACAGCTGTGCTTTCCTTATCAAGTCCTGCCAAAAATCCAACTACACCATGTGACTAACTGATATCCCTGCATTGTTTTCACCACAAAAAAAGCCCCCACACGCGTTGGACCGCCTTTTAGATTTGATTACAGCGCGGTACCATTGTTTCAATAAGCTTCTGCCATGTCCAATGATTTATTTCCATCCAGTGTTGCAATAATTATGCACCCAACGATTCTCAGAGGAGTTCAGATCTGGACTCTATGGTGGCCAATCTACGTGTTAAAATGATGTCCAGCAGGAGGGAGTGTAGTTCTGAAGGAGGTCTGAAATGTACTGGGGTGTGAGATGGTTTAGTTCTTCAAAGGCGACTATGTGTATTTTATATTCAATTCGGAACGGGACCGGTAACCAATGAAGCTGTTTTAAGGAGCGGAGTGATCTGCTGGGTGAATGGAGTTTTGGTGATGCGTTCTGGACCAGTTGGAGTTCATGGAGAGACTTGATTGGTCGACCGTAGAGGAGTCAGTAACGGTATAGTCAAGGCGGGATGTGACCAGGGCATGAACCAGTTTTGCTGTGCTATTGGGGGTGAGAAATGGACATAGATGGTTGACATTGCGGAGGTGGAAGTAGGCGGACCGGGTGATGTTGTTGTTGTTGTTGTGTGCTGTGAAGGAGAGTGTGCTGTCGAGGATGAAACCCAGACTGAGGGGAAGGCGTGATGGTGCAGTTGTCAACAGTGATGGGGTAAATTATTGGATTTGGAGAGTGTGTTTTTGGAGCCCACAAGGAGAATTTTTTTTTTTAATTACAGTTGAGTTTGTGAACATTTTGACAGTCTGAGAGAGCTGAAGGGGGGAGAGTGGTTGTGGGCTTGGAGGAGAGGTAGAGCTGGGTGTCATCTGCGTAGCAGTGGAAGTGGATGTTGTTTTTACTGAATGCCCGTGTCATCAGGAAAGACGAAATCCATTGATGGTCCAACCTGGTCATTTAGCATCTTCACATTTTGAAGGTAGATTTTACCTTCAAAATGTGTCTTTGAAAAGACTACGCAACACACTTTTTTGCCCTGTGTATTTCTGACATCGCGTGACTACACTTAACCTTCAGGAGTGACTCACTTCAGCTGACTCCTCAGTGAAGTAACAACGTCTCACCTGTTTGACTTCCACAGAGCGACGTATGACTCCAGTTTTGCCTTAGGCCTAACCTTTAATGTCACCTCATAACAAAGTGCATCGGCTGAGCAAGAAAGAGCTGAGGCTGTGTGTGCTAAGTGAATCTAGTGCTGACATAGCAGCCATTGCTAAGTGACATAATGACTCAACCTCCTGTAGCAATGAGCCCCGATGGCACTTTCCCTGCTTTGGGATACCGTTTTGGAGTTCAAGCTCAAGGAAAAGCTCACCCGACTTAATTTTAGGCAAAGTCCGAAATGGTTATGATGTATTGATGATCTATAATGGTTTAAGCCAAGGTAGATACAGTAACGCCCACCGTGACTGTTGCAAAACCAGGCACTGTATGATTAGACCGGATGACTGCACTCTCTCTGTCCTCCTGTGTTTTTGCCACACACACACACTGTAAGTGATTGGCAGCCCCATTGAGCTGTGTCATGTGAGCTGCATTTGCTGAGGCCTCCCAGTCAGCCCCCAGAGGACACGCACCAAACCACCACCTCCAAAAGGCTGCGTGTCATCAGCATCCATTCCACCACAGTGAGGAATCAGCAGAGCGCTCTGTCATCCGAGAAAGCCCAGGCAGTAAATGCACTGTCACTGAGGCCCTATCATTACAGCCCCGCGCTGAGTCAGAAACTCATTTTGTAACATTGTAGACACCGGCCTTTTTCAATGGTCAGGGACATCAATTCATTACATCACTTAAATGTTATTGACACATTCAAAACTGTTGGCATGATGCAATTATATGGTAAATTATATGGTAAGTGTATAAAATGGAGCACATGATGAGAGGCATTTTACTATTCTACTATTTTTTTCCCAATTAGTACGATTACCAGGATCAATCAATCAATCAATTTATTTTTGTATTGCGCAAAATCACAACAGGAGTCATCTCAAAGAATGTCAGAGACACCAAAATAAAACACAAAACAAATCAATATCAAACATCCAACAAGTGAAATGTCATACACATATAATATCAGAGAAAACAAGCCTAGGGTATCCCACAGCCTTAGACCCTCCGCGGAAAGAAAACCACCAGTAGCTCTGCGTTTTGAAAAGCGAAGGGCTCTGGCTGATATGGCTCTATAGCTTCTTGGAAATAGATCGGAGCCGTCCCATTTATGGCCTTTTATATGTGAGAAGAAGGATTTAAAATTTAATACTAAACTCAAAAGGAAGCCAGTGGAGAGACTTCAGCACTGGAGTTATATGCTCTCTTTTATTAGTCCTCATTAATATTCTAGCAGCCGCATTTTGAAGAACTTTTCGGACACGCTGCCAACAGGGAATTACAGTAGTCCAACTTTGATGAGACAAACGGATTAATATGTTTTTCTACGTCACTTAGGCAAGATTTTTCTTATTTTTGCAAATGAAAACATGTTTTACAGGCCTGGTTAATATGTGTTTTGAAAGAGAGATCTTGGTTAAGTCTTATTGTGTTACTGTACTGTCTGTAAAAGACCAATATTCTGTCATGTTTGTTGAATGGGTTTGACTGATTCTCATACTAAACCCTATTCTAGTATTCAGTTATTATTAGTGCTCTCAATGCAGTCGTGTTAGTTCTTTATTAACATACTGTAGGTCTGAGAACATCGTTTTAACATTTTAAACCCTTTTTAAAGTGTCTGTCTTTTGGCAGGGGGCAGTACACAGCAATAAATCCCACACTCTGAGACTGTTCATTATTCTGAGTCATACAGACCTGTGGCGTTGAGCTCACATCCTCTTTTAAACTATGTGTTTTTTCACCTTTTGCTAATCCTTTAAATAACAACATATAGAATGTCATCAACACCAATACAGCCTACCTTTAAACGTTATCTCAATCTGTAAACTGGATTACTATTCTGCCAGAAGAACAATGGCCAACGTATTCTATAATCCTGATTTAAAACACGGATGACCTAATGCATACTCTGACTTGTCGGGACGGGCCTTTGTTTCAACCCAACACCAAAGAGGAAGGGGACCCGGGCTAGCCCCTGTCTGACAGTGATTGAGATGGACCAGGAAGAAAGAACTAAAAAAAAAACAAATTCTGAGGGCCGACTGCCATGGGCTACGGCAGAGCGAGAGCGGAGGGTGTAGTTTGGACAGGAGTTGTGTGAACATCAAAGATAACCCAAGTGAGGTCTTCTCGGAGACCTCGCATTAGAGACACACTTTATCATCCGCTCTTCCTGTTACGCACAGCACTGTCTTTGAAGTGGTGTTGAGGTGATGATGCCCAAATTAAAAGTCCACCCAATAACACAACCACACACACAGACTTTACACTTTGACTAGTTGGTGTGGGACATCTAGAAACCACAGGCACTTCACAGACCGTGACTTTTGTTTCTATATGAATGTTTGTCTGAACAGGTGAATTGTTATTGTGAGAATTGTGAGTATCCTCTGCTCATTGTAATTTAAAAGTGATAACTGAAGGTTCCGTGCTTATTTTTCAGATCACAAGGAGAAAATGGAAACAACTTCAGCCCAGAGAGAAAATGCAGTTGCGTCTTCAAATGAAAAGGCCACTGAAAAAGGTGAACATTTCATTTCTTTCCTAAATGCATATTATTTTTATAATTCTAATATTACAGTGATGTTAATTAGTTTCCAGAATATGCGTGCCTATGTCTTTTGTTTTGTCTCACATTATCCTTGAGGTGGATATAACTTGCTGTGTGGGCAATTTACAAAATCATCGTTATGTGATTGGGGTTTTAAGGTGAATGTCCCCATCTGTCAGTCTTCGTCACCTGCTGTGTGCAGGTCCAGGCTCCTCACTTTCATATATCTTGATGCTGACGGCTGAATGGGGGTAGTTGATACCGGAAAGAAGGATGTCAGTGGCTCTAAATCAGTTTAGCAGGTTCAACAGAGGGGCGAGCCCCGAACAAAGCACTGACATGAGTGAGCCCGTCCACAACAACCATTAGATCATATATCTGATTTAATAGACCAACAACATGTGGTCATAATTTCAACTGCTGACAGGAGAGTTTAAGTACATCTAAAAACAAACTAGAGGCATTGCAGCCAGTATTGTAGCATTGTAGTACAGTGCAGGACTACACCACCTGCTCAACTAATCAACAGCTAAAGTAACTATGCATAAAAAAGCAAAACCCCTTTTAGATCTCTTTATTTCTAAATCTGGCTAAAGACAGTTCAATACTTATGTTGCACTATTGTAAGGCTTGAGATAAACATGTTCTTCCAGGAAGGTCATCCATGAAACTCTGTAAGCTGAATCAAACAACTGCATGCTAGACGTTAGATCATTTCCTGTGGTGAGAAAAGCTTAAAAAATACCATCTTTATTGCAGCATAGTCTAAAATTCAGATTATATTAACTTATTATTGCTGTTTGTTCTCCAAGCAGCTGCTATTATAAGTGGATTATAAGTGATTGCTGTTGTGCTGGCTGTTGTCCTTGTGTTGTCGGACGTCACATGCAGCACATGTGCCGAGTACATACCTGACGGTGGCCCCGCAAACACAGTCCCTGTACGTCTCCTGTATGAGAGAATGAGAGGCTTTGTGTTCACAGCCGGCCACAGCGAGCAGACACAGGCCCTGAGTAAATATGGAGAGCCTCTGATAACATTCATCAGTTTGCAGCAAGGACACACACCTCTCTGCATGTGGGCTCCTGTGCCAGGACGATAACACCACAACACTGTATCATCACAAGGTTATTCTCAGCCGGCGCTGATGAGCAAAATTTAATTTAATGACTATATTGGTTGGAAGACCTGTTTGAGTTTTCTTATTTATGCCATGTAGTTGATGCAAGCAACGCTATACAGTATATTTTATACATGTTGTGAAGGTCATACTTGCCTCTATCAAATTAGTTTGAATACGAAGCACTTGCTTCTGGACAGAAACTGAAACGAAGCTATTTCTTTTCCATTGCAAATGGCAGATGTAATTATACTCTTACAACAGATTATATATTTTTGCAATGACCTAAAATCTGTGTTTTTGAACGCCTAGACTCTGGAAGCAAAGGTGTCCTAAGTCGTGTTCTTCACCTGGCCCAGCGCTTCCTCCTGGATCCCATCAGTCGACAAAGAGAGGGCAAGAAGACCAAGGCTCAGAGCAGGAGCCAACCACAGAGTCCTGCCTCGGGTCGGAGCTTTAGGAGCAAAACTTCATCGTCATTAACACAAGCTCAGGTCAGCTCCTGTGCCAGGACCTTTACTAAATAACTGTTTTTAGCATTGATTATAATACTTTATTTATTACAGGATTTTAGCTCTTTTTTCCTTTTAAATATTACCATCCACTTTATGTTGTAGTCAAAAAAGCCAGTTTTTGACTACAGTTCTTCACAACTGTTTGCCTGAATTACATATTATTTATTCTACTGAAAATCCAGAGTTTGTGAACATTATTTATTCTGATTCTGATTACTGTTGCCAAACAAACATGCAAATCTGCACTGGGCAAATGCAGAGGTTTATTTTGTGCATAGTAAGACTTTTTATTAATATTGTTTCAAATGTGTCCTATTACACGTAGTAGGTATAAGTGAAATCCTTTTGTCAACGTCTTATTATCGAGGTAAGTGGACAAAAGCCTATTTCGTAGCCTCAGACTCTGTCAGTAATTCTAAGATTAGAGTTGATCGTCTGTAGCTTTCTCATTAACACGGTTCAAAGTCTTTCCCACATTTACTTATTGCCTACTTTCTCCTCATCCAAATGAAATACCACTACATTTTTACATTCTTTTCCAGGTGTTTATTTAATAGTTTTTTTATTCCTGTATTGTGAGCGCCATTAGTCATCCCCCGATTTCTATTTCAGATAAGGGCCAGGAAGCGCAGTCAGCATCGAGGTGGAACCTTGCAGCCTGTTATGGAAGGAAACCGTGAAGCTGTTTTCACTGATGCTAAAAGAAGCTGCAGGTACTGTAACCATCCCAAAATGTAAATGAAAACCATGTACACGTTGGTTAAGCTCTGAGTGTTTCCAGTTCACTAAGTTGCACAGATAAACGTGAAGATTAAGTGCCTCTACAGAGATTACAAGCAGAAACACATGTGAACAATGCAGCGCATGTTTTAGTAGCAATAACGGCGGCCAGTCTCCTAACAGCCCTCTGAATGTCTCAATGGAGCTCTAATCCTATCATTGTGATGCTGTGTTTTCTCCTGTCAGCCCCTGCTCCCAGCTGCAGCCTGGCACTTTTGTGTTGGTATTGTGCGCTTATGACTTCCTGCATGTGAATGAATGGATGCACGTGTGCTCAAGCATGTTGGAGCATACTTGCCATTCCTCGCAGCCTTAGTCTCTTGGGGAAGTGGCTCAGGTCAGCAGAGGTCTCCGGGGGTCACTGCAGGGATTATTGTAATTGACTGGCAAATGAGTGCGAAGACAGGAACTGCTCCGTGGTCGCTGCCTGGCGTCGAGCGGAGACGTCATACTCGATCCATAGTGACAAGTGACGAGATTATTACTCAGCAGGATTCAAAAAACTTCACAAACACGGGACATTGTTAGTAAGTTAAAAGGCTGCTTGGAGTATTACACAGGCCTGGACTTTCCTTGTAGTTGCTCTGTTCAAATAAAATATTGTGAAATATGTGTGTATTTTGAAGTGTATTTTTCATTTAGAACATGGACGGTGGGACAAATTCCTGCTACAGCTGCTTGGTTTCGCATTAAAGCGCTGCTAATAATGTGAACGGCAGTAAAGAAAAGTAATATCCAGCACAAAAAGTGAAAACTTTTGAAACTCTGTGAAACTTTGATGGCGAGGTATATTCCTTTCCTTTTTCTACCGTTCACATTATTAGCAGCACTTGTATGCAAAACCAAGCAGTTTCAGCAGGAACTTGTCCCACCGTCCCTGTTCTGACTGAAAAATGCAACAGGAAACCCCCTCAACCTAGCTAATTCAGAAACTGGGAATTAAATATTATTTTCACTACATTAAACTCAATATTTTATTCCCAAGTAGAGCTTTAGATTCCCCTCCCTCCATAATTAGTATAGTTCGGATTGGCAACAAAATGTTAAATAAAAATAAAAGTGAAATCAAAGTATTTGCATTCATTTGTCTATTTTTTCTCCTTAAACATTGCCTCAAATGTGAACCGAGCATCTTTTAACCACATTATTGAGCAAATGAAGTTTACATGTACAGCATCCAAAGAAATGTTTTGATTGTGTTTTCATCATATCCACGAGTGAAATGGAGAAGCATCAGCGCCCTGATACGAGCAGTTTCTGGAAGTCGACGCTCAGCTTGTTATAAGGGGTCAAAGATCACAGCTTCGTGCCCTCACTCGGCCCCAAGGGTCACACTTCTTGAATATCACAGTCACTTGGCACTGTCCCATTAGCGTGCGACATTAGAGTATTGTCTACACGTTTTGACTCACTTCTGTCTCTGAGCGGATCACTCGTATTCTTAGACATGTGGTGAATGTGTAAGAGGCCAGTAGACAAAACAGAGACAGGGCTATAATAGAAGGGAAATTCTCCACGTACTCAACCTGCATTTGTCAAGTGATAACATTTGTACAACGCAGATACAACGCAGTTTCTCCACCAGGACAGGCCCTCAAAGTGCTCCAAATATTTTAATAGATCCATGAAATTACCAAGGAGCCTTTGAAAAGTAGTGAAAATTTTATATTATATTTCAATATATGGAAATAAATTGTAAAAATGGATAATGATGTACTTTGCATGTATAGTATTTATGATGTCGTTGTTAATCCATCCATGCCTCGTTAAGTCCGTTTGGTTGAAGCCATCATACTATTTGAAATTTGGCCACATCTTTTTAGACTGATCATGTATCAGCAGTCACAATATACATGCACATAAACTTACCTGTGCAATATTAAATAGTTTACCTGTTTTACCCATCCAACACACTTAATAAAATCTAATTTCATCTAACCGATATTGTTTTTGACTAATTTTTCTACAGATCAAATGAAAACTTCAAGCGTTCGGCCACTGGACCCATTGGAAAAGTGAGCCATCAGCGCAGTGACCACAGCCTGGTCCAGCCGCTCAGAGTCAGGTCTCTGCGTCTGTTAAGGAGCAACAAGGACCCTCTAAAGAAGAACGTCCCGGTGCTCCCCTCTGTGCTCCCCCCAACGCTCCGGCCCACCACTCTGCCTCCAGCCTCCACGCCTCCTGCATCTGACCCCTGTCAGGCACAGGAGCCTGAGGAGGCTGGACACATCACCCCCAGGATGGCCTTTCTCAAGTAAGACTCACTGGTAGTTCGCCAAAAGTTAGATACAGTTGTGCCCATAAGTTTATATACCCTTATAATCTTTTTTTCATTTCATTTTTCATAGAATATGAATGATAACACAAAAATATTTTTTCCACTCATGGTTAGTGGTTTGTGTGAAGCCATTTATTTAACTGAGTTTACTCTTTTGAAATCATAATGAAATCGAAACTACTCAAATGTCCCTGATCTAACGTTTACGTGACCTTCAACAACTGCCAGGAAAATAGTTCAGGAGCAAAGAAAAACTCGCTTCAGCTGAAATACAGGACTCTCTGAAAAAGTGTATGTTTGTTTCAAGATGCACAATATGTAAACTTTTGATCAGGGACATTTGGCTAGTTTCTATTTGAAAAGAGTAAACAGGGTTTTTTGACAATAAACCACTAACCATGAGTGAAACAAGTCTTTGTGTTATCATTCATATTCTATGAGATGCATATGTTATGATGTGTACATACCCTGACATCCTGCCAGGGGATGTAAACTTTTGAGCACAACTGTAATCCCATGAACTAACACCGACGGTGAGGTCAGACTTATAATATATACAGTATATATTTTAGTCAATTTAGAGCTCCAAATCTATACTAGGTCTTGGTGATTTTGTTCTTTCATTAAAAACAAATTGCTAAAGCTTTTACTATTATGATTCATGAACATAAACCTCTAACCTTCACCCCAACCTCCTTATTTTTTTTTGAAAGGAAACCAAAGGCACAGTGTATGTCACAGTCACAGAGGTGTTCATCCCTTATACATTATTCATTCATTATTTTCACTTCTATTATTATTCCACTGTTTCACTCCTGCTTGAGTGCTACGATCTAAATTAAGAAGCAAAGGACCCCAGGAAGACTAGCAGCCATTAAATGGGCAGCTAATGGGATCCTAATAAACAATAAACAGAGCATTTTTGGTAGCGGGCCCTAAACTGCGGAACTCCCTCAGTCTAAATGTTCCACGGGGCCACTGCAACTGAGAGCTTCAAAACTCTGGCACTGGCTTTTAACACAAGATGAGCTGAGCTTTTTTCTATATTTTTTGTAAATATTGCCTTCTCACTGTTTTTCTGTCCTTTTATATTGTGTACTGTGGTTTAGTTAAATATATTTAGCACTTTGAACGTGTACAGCACTTTGGGGCAGTGATGACTTGTTTGTTTCTATGCTGTAAAAAGTCTAGTAATAAGTAAAAAGAAATCATATCAATAATCAATCAAATAAGTATATTTGTAAGTAAGTAAAAAATAAGTAAATATCTGCCTGTGGATGCAGATTGGCATTTAAATCAAGAAAAATCATTACACGTGAACCTGGGACAATGCATGGAAATGACTCCATGGCCAACCAAAATAAACAAACAAATATTCTTATACAGTATGCAGTATCTTATATTTAACTTCTCAAGGTGTCATTGTTTGCCGTGAATTTTCTGCTTAATGTTTGTAAATCAAAATAGTCGAAGGAGTAACTGGTGAATTATTGACTGTAATTCTACTTTTACATTGACAAAGAAGAGTGTTATGGCCACATTACTCTGGGGCCTACTCAGGTGTAACTCACTAATCTGTTTATGGCCTTCTTAATGGCTGTATGGGACCGGGACAGTGTAAGTAGCAGGTTCATGAGTAACAGAAAGAGACTCCTACTGTGGCGTTTATTGCGGGTTGGAGTGGGACGTCCCTGCACTAAAATAGCTTGTAGCTTCCTGTTCAAGTGACGCACCTTTGGAATAAAATGTCCCTCCCTGAAATCTCAGGGGAGGAACTCACATCTGACAGGCATCTTTACCACTGCCACTTCAGATTTCCTGAAGGTAAATAAAGGGTCGTTAACATACATTGTATTAAAATCCCATTGTATTAAGAAGACTCAAGGTGGGATCATTTATTATACTGTAGTAGGCTATAAAAAGAACATCTTTATGTTTTTTGCTATATGCGAGCTTCATGTGAAACGTTTTTGGAAGTTATAATTTGTTTTAGTCACATTTTCTGTTATAATAGTTTGGTAGAGAGCTTTTCTCAGTAGGAAGTGCTGGAAAATTCTATAATACTTTCTGCCAACTTGACAAAACTGGTTGATCCTGTTATGTGGAGTTGTGTCAGGCACACGTATTGATTTCTTGATATTGATTTGTTTATATTGCATAAAAATTCAAAGTGTGTCGGGTTGAGGGCCTGAACCTGTCCATCAAACACTGCCTCAGATTTCACAAACAAAAGCATGTTTGCATCGGTAATACAAGAACATTATGAACTTGGCATTAAGCCCATGTATTTGACGATTATCATTAGTAGAGTGATTGGTAACAGCGCTTTTAATAATAATGCTAGTTTGTACATTATTTAACTTTAGCAAAATGTAGTCCAGGTGGTCATATAGTAGATCCTGGATCAGCCTCATCAGGGATTCAACCATTCACTTTTTCACAATTTAATATGTATTTCGATATGAAAGTCACTTTTTTTGATTTGATGCTAGGGCTGCAGCTAACGAATATTGTTGTCATTGAGTAATCTAGCGATTTCTTTTTTTTCTATTGATTAATCAAGTAATCGGATAAACTTTTGTGTTTGTAAATAACTATATCAATAGTGTGTTACGAAATATGAAAGAATGTTTTCTGTTCAGGTGCTGCAGCATCGAAGAAGTAGTGTTATGGCTAAATCCATTTTACAGTGTATACACTGGACTACGCTGTCCGCCCTACGAAGCGTAAAATGGTCCCACACTTTAGACATTTTCTGTCTTTTTCACACTCCACCGGTGTCCACGTTTTCCGCCAGAGAGAAAATGAAATTGCCTTACTCACGTCGCATCAAATCTTTAAGATGATGCACGTCAATTATTTGAGTCTGGGTGAAACATGACGCCGCCGGAGCTGCAGCCGTCTACAAAGTGGCAGTGATACGATAGTAGAGCCGTTTCAAGTAAACAGACTTTTGTGACATGGATTCAACGAAGCCTTGAGGCAGAGAATTTGGCTCGAAGCTTTTTTGTAATCGCATCATTCGAGTTATTTGAATCGTTTCAGCCTTATTTGATTTGTTATATTTAACATAGCAGTTTGTTTTTTTTTCTAATACAATTCTTTTTGCTAACAAGCAAAAATGGCTCAAAACAGAATTACAGATGCTGCTTGTGGAAGTAGTTTCTCACAGGCAGGAAGCTCCGAGGTGGCTGTGCGTCATGCTTCTCAGTGAGAATGCGCAAAAGGAAAATCTGGAAATCCTTTTAGCAGCACATCTTTCATATTCAGATTCATATTAAACATTTGTGTATTGAATTGAAGATGGTGTATTGAATTGTTGCATCACACTATTGTATATCACTATTGCTCCATCTGCTCCTTCCTTGTGCAGTGTATTATCGACCAGTACAGGTTCAAAGAAAAAATAGTAAGATAAGCATACATTTACAGAATTTGTATTCATCTTGCCATTAGACCAGTGGTTCCCAACCTGGGGGGGTGAGCCCTGACCTTTCACCTGGCATCTCATTGCATGTATTGAGTAAAAAACGAAACCCCTTCATTTTCACTTTACTTTTGTAGAGCACTTGCTGGTTATCTGATCTTAAACTCTAGACAACTTCCTATTTCAGGCAGCACTCAACCAAGAATGTTTTTGGATACATCCCATTGTTTTTAAGCCTTTCTTGTCCTAACGTCAGACATATCCACACAGTTGGGTGAGGTGTATGTTTATCTGTCCATTAGCAGAGCAGTTTTCAGGTCAGCCAGGCAGAGAGAGGGGCGGACTCACACGTTGGGAGCCCAGGCCACGCCTCCTCCTTTGTGGAGTGCAGGTGTAGGGTGTTATGTAACAGGAGTGAAGATACAGGATAGATGAATGATCAAACACACACCAAGCCTGTTTCCTATTTAAAGACACAAAAGCAGCTCACAGTGAGACTCCTGTGTGGAGAAAAGTGACGCCACCGTCCCCCCAACGACCACAAACAAACCAAACCTCTGGCCCCTGGCACATACCCAGCGTTATTCTAATCTAGGCCACGTTTTTTTAGAGGAAAAGTGTAGACAATTAGGTGAGGTTACAGAATTCTATTTCGGTTTCGAAGGCAGGTGCCAATACAACTCTATGGGACAGTTTTTGAAAGAAATTTCCAAATTCCAATTCACAAACCTTCCATATTATGCTTATAGCTATCAAGTCAATTTCTACTGGCAAACATCATGCACCTGTTTTTGAATATTGTCACCACTTTTGGAAGCCTTTATGAGGAAAATAATGAGACCTTAGTTCATATGTGCTGGCAGAGAAGACAGTGGCCCAGGAATTACAGTGGAATTAGCAATAAACTAAGACAATAAATTTACATTTTGACAGTTACCTACACAGAATTTTCAGCTGCCCTCCACCTCAATTTGTAACTTTTTAGAATGTCGTGATGTCACATGAACGCAGACTGTTGCACTAAATATTTCTACCAATGTACTTTTTTGACCACGTGGGTTGGCATATTGAAGGAAACGTAAATATTTCTGTGGCCTCATGCATGAACCTGATATACCTGATATATGTGGTAAATCAGGTTTATATATGGGGATACAGATTTGAGAAACTAATTTATTTCCTTTTTATTTTTAAGTGCACAATAACATTTTAAACTTTTCCACAGTATTGTATGTTCACTATGTAGGTTATTTTTACTCACACTCTTTTTGAAACGCTGGTTGAGGATGGGATTTTGTGTGTTTTGCGCTCTGCTTTCATCTTTTTCCATTGTGTTGTTGAGCCCGACGTTGGAAGGGGTCAACTATGGAACATTTGCACAGCACCTGGTCCTCCAAGGCCACACAGAGGTGTCCAAACTCTCTGTGCACTGTTTCAACATACAGTTACCAGGATGTGACATGTAATGTAGTGAAGCATTGATATCTAACCTGATCAGGCAAACGCAGAAAAGCTACATGTGACTTGCATTGTACACCTGTCGTCTGCATCATTTATGACATGCTGCAGATTTCCCAGCGATGCTCAGCTGTTGTCCCCGGTGGTTTTAAGAAATGGCTTTAACGTGTGAATGTGAACAGTTAAAGGCTCACACACTAGCGACCAGTGGACTATGATTTACTGCAAGGAAAGGACACTTCCCCCTGTTATTTTGCACCAAACTCATCTGGACTTTGTAATCTAAACCTCAGTCAGACTTTTGCACAGAATTTGTCTTCTTTGCATTTTATTTTTTCATGCAAATTAAGTACAATTTCGCCGTGTAATTTAGATTTTTATTGCTTTGTAGACCAGCTCTGGAAAACTCCACAATTCTTTGCGCAATATTTTTTTTTTTTTTTCAAACTGCTATTATAAAAGTTTGCTATTTCAATTTGCATATTTTGGACTTGCAGGTCAGAGACTCAATTATATACAGCACAAGTGTACTGTATACTGTATATATGGGCGGACCTATTTACTTCATGATTGAATGGGAATGCAACAAAAGAACTCAAATGGCTAAAGTACTGTATTTATCACATTTTTGTACTGTCTCAGGATTATTTGTGACAGTGCCACTACAATGTTTTTCTTTGTAAATGCATTTTTCCAATCAAAATGAACTTATTTATCCTCTAATATTCTAACCCCATTCCCAAAGTGGGGTTCGGGGACCCTGTTGGAGACTTAAAGGTTGATCACTCATCATTCACATAAAAATTATGAGTTTGAAATGAACTTTATTGTTTAATTATAATAAGTGTTATTAAGTGCACATTCTTTGGAAATAGTAAATGTATAATATTGGGGGCCCTGTGGGATCTTTGGATCATCAAAATGTTGAGGTCCAATCACTTTTGATTTTTGTAAAAAGACATGCACCACTGCATGCAACATAATCAAAATGAATAAGTAATGATTTATTCCCATGTTATGAAGTATCTATGGCATGCCCATTTGTTATGTTGATAAAGCTTGTGCTGTATATACAGTAGTGTGTCCTAATAGTTAAAAATGTAAATAGACATGACTTTATTATAGGGAACGCAATCGTCATGATTGAACTAAGGATTAGCTAATGATGAGTTACTGCAGTAAGTGTTGAAGTGAGGTACTGTATATTTAGCAAAACACAATATTTGTAAAATTATGATGAATCGTGATGTTCTGCATGAACTTTGTAAACGTGATGGAACTCAAGTTTTTGAAAATAATTCAAAACGTTTTGGTGAATTCATGATTTCAGGATCATGATCAATTCACAAGATTTCCATGTACATTCCTCACAGTAGTTTTATTTTATTTATTTTATTTATGTTATTAGTTTATTTAAGAGGGACAATGTGCAAAAACAATAATTAAAGATGCTTTACTCCAGATTTAAGTTTAAGATAGTTTCCATTGGCAGTCCATTCATGTATGAATTCATCTATAAAAGAACAAGTTGCCACTGAATGCTGTTAAATGTGAGCGACCGTAGGCCTAATGTAACTGATGAGTGTCATGTTGTGTGTCATTTTAAAGGATTAATTGCCTTTTAACATTTATTGACATTTTTTGGAAGACACCAACTGGACTACAACATTTTCGTTGTACTTGTTGCAATGACAGTAAAGATTATTCGTATTCGTATCTATGAAAGAACATGAAGTCATGGGAACTACCGAACATTCAATAAGTTAGACTGATTTTTAACCCATTAATTCCCAATTTCATCATATAACAAGTCTTACAAGATGGATTTTTTTTTTAGATTGAAATTTCAGATCATGTGACAATCAAAGGTTTTAGTTTGGTGTACCAGGCTTGAAGAAATGTGGTCTGGGGAGCAAACTGATGCACACAATTATATTTATGATCTTGTATATCAAAACTAGCAGATTGTGGCTTTTACAATAGCACAATAGAGACCACTGTATTAAACATATTTTTTGATACATACTTGGATTTAATAATAGTGTTTGTTATGGTCTCGGTCCCTTAATTACAGTTTTCCATTACTTCATACTTTCATCACATAATTATAGTAGGACTTTACACGTGTAAACAGCACCTGTGGATGAGGGGTGGGTTTGGCCTTGAGGCAGTGAAACGGAACAACTGAATGACACTGGAGCCTACGCCTCTTTACTGTTTATCTACCGAGCAAACAAAAGCTACTAGGCATAAACGTGAAGGTGAATGGGCCACACCTCGCCGCTACTCTGACAGCTCAATGCAAGGGGAGATGGAAATAAATTGCCCCGAGAGGTTATTTCTCCCAGAGGAACAAAAGGAGCTGCCATCGCTTTTTAGAAAATGTGGAAGTGTTGTGATTTGTGAGAATCGCTTTAAGACTCCAAACTGTAGTGCGCTGCTTCGGTGGAAGTCGTGTAACAAGTGGAGTCAAATTGTCCTATAAAGATAACAACAGGTACAAGATGACAACAGAGATTGCCTGCACTTTATGTATCTAGGTGTTTGATTTCATTTTGTAGGAAAAACATAACCTGTAGGAATAGAGTGCAGTCTACAGACCTGTGGATTTGGATCTTTCAGTCCCTTTTTTAGATCCCGTTCTGATCTTGATCTAGGCCGGTGGTTCTAGGAAGGTCAAATATTGTATGTGGTACTTAGTGTGAAAGGTTTGTGAATCACTTTATTAAAAATTATCAATATAAGAAACAACCTTTGGAACATCTGGAAACTCACTGTGATGCAAATTTGAGGCCCTGAGCCTAATGTTCGGAATCACGGATTCTGAGCATTTACCCCTGAACTACTCTACTCCGATTAAATGGTTCAATTACTGTCTTTATAAGTTCTAGTTTATCAAGCCTGTGTCACCTACTTGTTCCACTTTTACTACATTTTGAAGTGGTCTCCGTATAGCATTGGTTACCAACATAGGGGCCGCCTGGGATTTCAAAGGGTCCCTGGAGCCTTGTCCGGTGAGAAGATTAGGTTTTAAAAGTAAAATGGTTTGAAATAATGCATCTGCAAAAACACAACTTTCTGTCTATTTGTTGTATTTAAATGCTTATTGGCAATTATTTTTTTGATGCTCTGATGCATTTGTGAGGACGGTGTTTTTGGACTAAGGGGTTGCACTGTCTTTTGGATGTGTAGCTTCAAGGGGAAAAACAAGGAACCAGTGCTCTATGCAGTATGCAACAATAAATTATTAAAAGCAAGCCTTCCTAAACCCTACACTGCTGAGGAAGTTTTCTTTTCATGATATATGGTATACAAATGGTTATCAGCATCATCATTCCTTATCTCGTATGTGCTGCCTTGTGTCAGATAAGTATCTCGTCGTGTTTTCCCAGGCCAGGACACAGATCAGTGCTGATTAAGTTGGTTTTTACTACATCCAGTTTAATAGAGTGAGTGCAGTATGTGAGATCCTTGCTGCCATTCTTGTGTTTCTAGTTGACTTCTTAATGGAACCTGCACTTCCTTTGGCCCGTATCTGATTGTTTGTGATAGGAGCCTCAGAGCCAACACCTGTAGAGGGCAGGATGGGGGTGTTACTAAAGTTGTAGTCCCTTGTCTGTATAGTCTCACACTGGTATGTCAACTTCAGCATTGAGGAAGGAAAATGCCTTCTGTAACATCAAAGTGTGTTTTAAATTTCCATTTCTTTCTATTTTTTGAGATCATGATAGGATTGCAGCGGGAAAAAGGTCACATCTTGCATCTGAACTAGAAGATTCATGCATTTATATTCTTATCTGAAGCTTTCTTTGTTCATATACATGTACTGTTATGGATTATTTACAAATAATGTCCAATCTTGCTGCGTGGCGTGTTGTCAAGTGTCATTTTAGCTGTAGAGATGGAGCCGGAGTTGAGTAGTTCTCTAAAAGACATTTGTGAGGTCACTCCGGTTTCCTCACAGTGTAATTGGATTTCAATAATGCATGGCATTGTCTGCAGCTCAGAGTTAACAACAATGTTTACACTTTTCAAATAAATCTGACCCAGCTGAACCTTAAAGCCGTGTTTATGTGTGCATCATTTTGTTTTAGACATGGGCTTATTCTCCTTGAAATGCATCCGTTCTCTTACTCGAACACATTGCACACAGGTAGGTCGCAGGCTGCTCACCCGACTAAGGTTACTCAGCAATCCTAGTCTAAATACCTCCAACCGCACCAAGCTTCACAAGACCAACATGACACCAGCCCTTTGTGTTCCTGTGAGCTTGTATGGTATAGTTTGTATAAAAGCAAAAAACAGCCATAGCTTTGTACAGTCTCATGTATGTAGTTCTACTTATTGAATATTACTGGGTCTTGCCACTGTTGTATATCATTTGATATATGATGGATTAAAAATAAAATGTCAGGTCTGAGCATGTCAGATGAGCCGTCATGTTAGATGTGAGATGTGGTTACTTTGGCCCATGTTTTACTCCATGTCGATGAACACAGAATACTAGTGAGGCTTGGAATTACAATTATGGTGCTTACAAAAGCCAGTAAAAACAAAACCTATCAGTCGTAGGCCTTCATCTGTACTCTGTAGGACGTTTCGATCTTAGTCCAAAGATCGTCATCAGCTACGATGGACAACTCCTGTACGACTGAGAACCTACACAGACGAAAAAAACATATCAGTAACTGTAAATTGTAAAACTCTTTAGTTTTACAAAAAATGCTCAAGCTATTTAATAAAATGTGTATTATGTTGCCTCAAAAGAGGCAACATAATAATAATAATAATAATTCTTCATTATGGCACTTTACACCGTGGGACTGTCTAACATTCTGAGGTGTCTGACCTTTGCCCTTTGGCAAGGACCTGCACAACTGTCCAAGTGCTCCACAATGTGTTTTTGTTTTTGTACATTTCACCGTTTTGTCTGGTTGTGACTATGGTTCAATAACGTCTGAATAGTGCTGGGGCCACCTCACGGCTGCTACAGCTTAGTGACACAGTCGTTTAATGGTTAGATGAGTGACTTGCATTTGCAGTAGTTTCTTATTGAAAGATCTCCTTAAAGGCCAGACAGAGGCTGCAGGCAGTGAATAGATGTTTAGCAGCAGCTTGAATCTGTCTCCAGCCACATGCCGCTAAAGCCACCGTGGCTAACCTGCTCAAGCTAATCACTACACACAGTCTACTGCCACTTCTGAAACCCCTCTCAATCACACAATGCTTCACATTTGGTCCCAATTTAAAGAAAGCTACACAATAAGATTGACAGACACGAACAATTGACGCAACGGAAAACTGCTGATTGCTATTAGGTCTGATTAAGAGAAGAATTTCCATTCATCGGTGCAGGACGGTTGGACTAGTCTGTTATATTCTATGTCTTTCCAATGCGTTCTCTCCCCATGATCCACAGGTCTGAACGCCTTAGCGTTGACATCTCCCTTTTGTCTGTTTTACAGTGAGCTGTCCTCCAGACACCAGACCAGCGTCCCCTTCAGCAACACCCGAGAGTCTGCACTCATCTGAATCAGCTCCTGTGGAAAATGCACCACATGTTTACACTGATCTCCACTAGTGAGCTCTGGACAACTGACTCTGCACTGAACATCTTATTCACTACTTTTTTATGACTTTTTTATGATAGTATGTACTTTTAATTTTGAAATGCTGCTACTAATAAATATGTTTTTGATACTTTTTGTACAAGCATGTTTATATTATGAGAGTTCATAATCCAGAAGTTGTAGTAATGACTCCCTTTAGTCAGTTGCATGACAGCACTTTTATTTACTTTGTATAATTAAAAAGCCTCTCCCTTCTTTGATCATCGTTGTTATCATGTGCAAGTATTCCTAATCTCTACTTGATTTATCGCACCAATTATCATTGCCAACAGTTTTCACTGGGCTGGATGAGGAGGAGTTTTGGGTGGAACAGGCTGACACTGAGTCATAGAGAAGATATAACAGAAGCTTATGGGATCCAAGGTTGTAAAACTGTCATGAAATAATTTTTACCTTTTTCAGTATCAGATCTTGGCTAACGTGACCCTCTTTCCTTCCTATCTCCAAACGGTTAGATATGAGTGTGTGGAGGGCTGGAGTAGTAACCTATTAAAACAGTGGAATGTCCAGAGGAGACGGACCCTTTGGCCTTGTGATGTTTGGAGCTAGTTCAGGATCAAAGACGCGCTGAGGGCCCGGTCCAAGAGGCTCAGGGGCCGCATACCTGTGCTCAATTAGCCAGAGCACAGCCAGAATGGGTTATCACAGAGTGTAACCAAAAGGACTCATTTCGCAGGGAAAGCAAAACGGAACATGGTGAAACATTAACAAGCTAAGATTTGGCATCTTAAGTTTGGATCATGTTAAGGCTCTATCCCTGTTGTGTTCTGCTTTGCTCTCTGAAAGTTGTGAAATGTACAAATCAAGGTAGTGCAAATGTGAATGAGTTAAGGCTATGGCTTACAGTTTAAATTTAACATTTAAGTGTATAAAACCCGAATAAGTTTTTTTTTATTTTGATTTTTTTGAAGTTTTTGATTATACTGTTCTATCAAAGCAAATACACTTAAGTCAGTAATGGAACAAAGGATTCAGTCACAAGATGTCTTTTTGTGCCTGTCCCAAACCTAGACACGGGTGTAGCTGACCTAAATGAGATGCACTTGTTCCCATCAAAGCATAGAATATGTAAAGATTAGAAATGAGCCAAAGGAGAAAATGCAAGTTTTGTTAAATACCTTTCCTGAAGAAGATATATGCAATGCACTTCTAGCCTTAACCACAGTGTCTGAGATTATGAATGCATGTGCTTTTGTGGAATACATGCAACCTTAATGATATAGCATTTGCCTCAGAGTGAGAAGGTCCTCCATTCAAAAGTGCTGTTCATTTTCAAATAAGAAAAAAACATGAACTAATTTTATACTATGAGAGAAAGAAAACAAATTTGCTATTAAAAACCTCAAGTTTATGAATATGAGGAGGACATTTTAATTGGGATAGATTCTGAGTGGGAGCTGGACTGGCCGCAGAGGTTAATGATTGCCTGCTGTTTCCTAGTGAGCCCCAGCTAATCTACAATCACATTCTTTCTGTGCAGGGAAAGTGGAGGAGAGTCTTGGCACCTGATAGCTGTGCACTTGTATCGTGTGGTAACCAGGGAGCATCTTGAGTTCAGTCCTGGCAAGAGCTGCCTCATTCAGGCCCACTCATATACGTGCCAACGCTGCAGCATTAAAGTCCTGGCAACGCAACAGAAGAAGGTATCAAGTGTAGAGCTCAGCACGAAGTCTGTTAGTGTTTTGACATAATAGAAAGTTAGGGTTGACTAAGACTCATTTAGCTAAAGTGGATCAAGCACAGCAAGAGTGCGTATATGAAGTCACTCGAACACATGGAAAAGAGGGACAGGAAGTGTCCATCAGGAAGCAGCCCACGGACAGTAACCGGCTGCATCTGTTTCCACCTATTCATCTGTGAAAAGATGCACTTCCTGAGCCACTTGCAGCTTATCGCACCAATCCCTCTCTGTCAGAAGTATGAACTGTTCTGCCCATATGTAGTTGATGTTTTTTATAGTAGATTTTTATACCAAAGCATTGCCAAGCTATCTGCAGACACTCCCAGAGGGCTGATTATTGTTCAGTTCATTAGAGTAAGAGAATAGGTATAGAAGATGTTATCTGTACCCCCAGAGGGCACACAGAGAATCACTGAAACACATCCAAATGCTGGGTTCACACTGTGATCAACATTCATACTTAAGGTAAACCAATTAAGTTCCTCAGGTAACGTAAATGAATGTAGATATTTATATTTTTAAAAGTTATTCATGATTTGTATTCTGATTGAATAGATTTTTCAATTGAAATGATTTATTGATTATGACTTGCATAGAACTTGGAATTATGATTTAAATTCAAGTACCCAGACAAAAAATATTATTGCATGAAATGAGAAAATTGCGGCAACATATATATATCGAATGTCGGCTCTGGTATGTAGCTATTTTTTTTTTGACCTGCTTCTTATCTTTAAAAACAGTCATCTTCTGAAGTTCTTGAAACGCTACTGTAGAGAATGTAAAGCATTTTCTATTACATTCCCACATAAACCATGTGTCTTGCGCTGTGAGGAATTTAGCTTTGTGTTTGAGCGTCTTTTGTTAGTTTCACAATGTGTCTATACACTCTATGGTCTATACTCCAGACTCTTAAGGAGAGAAGCTGCAGTTGAATAAGGAAAAATTTAATTGAGTGCTATCAATCTGAAACTTTACCATAACTTGATGTTTTCATTTTAAAGTATTAAAATCCAGTCGAGAGAAAAGCACAAACGTCTCTTTGCTCCCTTTTCAAAGCAGAACTAATCGCCATTTCAGCTGAAACAGAGTCAATTGCAGCATCAAAAATTAAGTCTTTAGACGCAGCCATGTTTGTTATTCTTCGGCAGGGCATTTGGTGCGACGTCATTCCAACATGTCCCGCCTTAAACCCCAATGAGGCACGTCATTGGTCCCACAAATGATTGAGTCGAGCCGAACGTTAGTGATTGGACTCATTCAAGATGTATTTTGCAGTGTTTGTGAAATCACAAATCTCGTGGGAATCTTGCAGCGCAAGGTTATATAAATGTATGGGGTTTGGATATTTTCAGCTTTGTTTTTGAATAAACTAGTTATTAGTGAATAAATCTGTAAAATGTCTTTTTTGTTTTTTGGGACTAGGAGCTAAATATTGAAAAATCCCACTGAAAAAACAGTACAAGACTGTAAAGTTTGGAGTCTGTAGGAGCTACTAAAGTGGCGATGTTGTCCCACAATTTGATAAAATGGTCCCACATAGTTCTATGGATAAACATTGAATCAGTGCAATAATTACACTCTATTGTAAAGATTATGTATTTGTTTCCATGTGGAAATAGTTTGTAAAGAGAGCAAACTGGCCCAAAACCTGTAAAAGACTTGCCTGCAATGTCTCCCCTTAAAAGTATAATTTCTTATCCGTGTGTGGAGAAGATGATTGACAGTAGTTGGGCTCGTGCTCTGTGGGAAAGGGTTTTCTAGACAGCGACACTTATCAGGACATTAGTGAGGTGTGGAGTGGTCTGGGGAGAGGGTTCTTTGTCTCCTGTCAGCTCTGCTCTGTGTCTGCTCAAGTGTGTTTAAGAAACCTTGACATTAGTTTGTGTTCGACAGCGCAGAGGAACGCAGAGGTCAAGGCTGGCTCCTGGTCGATGGTTAATCTGCAGTGGACATTACTGGAACCGGGAGGCCCTTCTGGTCACAGAGTGAACGCAGAGAAGCCGCATCCATCGGCTCTGACATCACTGGTTTTAGGATGTGAGGGCAACACGTAAAGCTGCAGGTCAGGAAATTCACTGGTCCCAAGTCGTGATCAATGAGAAAGATAAGCATTCGGTGTAAAGTGTACCTAATGTAACCTTGCCTGCATGCTCAATTCTCTATTTGTGAATCTGCCCTGATTACAAAATAATTCAATAGATGTAGCTTGTAAATCAGATACTTGTCCTCTATGCTCATGCCCGGGTGCCTCTTATATTGATATAGATAAAGCACCTGCAGCCTTGCAGCGTCTATAGCTCACTGGTTAAGTGTCCGTTTTATAATCACAGTTCGAATCCAGCTCTCGCCAACATTTTTCGGTTGGTCACAGATAGGACTGGGTACCGTTAAACGATACCAGTGCGGTATCGAAAAAATAATGAAGGTACTACCGGTATCGAAAAATAAATTGGTACCGAAAACTGGTACCGAAAAAATATTTATCGTTAGAAAGCAAATTTGTCTTCCTGGTGGGTCTGAGACTGCACTAAAGAAAGGCTAAGGTGTTTCAGCTCAAATAAATGATAAAAACACTAAAAGAAACAGTATTTTATAGAATAAATGATCATTATTGTTCTGTTTTATGGTTCTACAACAAAACTAAAATCAAGCACGAGGATAAATGACTCGATTTGAGAATATTAGTCTTGTTTAGAGCAGTTTTGACTAGATTAGGCACATTTACTACTGTCATCTAGATTATTTGGTTTATTTCATGACAATTTTTACTGATTCTAAGGTAATCTCACT
>OMNZ01096986.1:0-28920 GCA_900303255.1 Lesueurigobius sanzi | reverse complement strand
TCCAAAGCATGTGACTTGGAATGGAACGCCAGCCTGTTGGTTGGCATTCCGCTGATTTGCTCCACCCGCTGCATGTTATCAGCTGTTCTTTACAATGGTGTTACCGGTCTTGACGCTCTCCAAGACGGTTCAGCACTTGAGTGGTCCGGTCAGACAACGATATCTGAACAAATGCTCGTTTGTCGGAGCTCAGGACCCGTCATGTGACTTTTGCTGCCCACCAATGGTCAGAGCATAGAGATATACAATGTTTTGATTTGAATTTCTTGTAGCAACCCATTGTTGCAACATAAGTACCGCTAGCCGATGATGTCAGCTGAGAAAGCTCTATACCCTTTCTAAACTCGATTTTTTTTCCAGGGTTGTGATTTTACACTCCGTCTCCGAAGGAAACTTGATTCATATTAGGCTCTAAAAGAAAGGAAGAAATGACGTCCCAAACCAGAAAAACGCAGAAAGTAAAGGCTGCACCTCAGCTAGCTCTGGCTAATGCTAACAAAGAAGCTAACCGCTAACAATGACAATCCTCAGCAACATTGGCTATGGTAAAGGAAGAGATTCTGCAGCAACTTTGGGCCAAAATGAGAGGGAAATTACGGGGATCAACAGCAAGCTGGACCAAATGAATGAGGACCTGCACAGCCTTACGATCCGGGTAATGCAAACCAAAACAAGAATCTCTGAACTCGAAGATTGGGCAGTGCGCGTGACAGAGGGAATGCGTTTGCTGGAGTAGCAGCACGATATCCTCCAAAAAAGATAGATAGATTTGGAAACCACATCGCATCAAAACAATATCAGAATCTTCTCGATTCATCGTCTGCCTGAGGGGAAAGAGACAGCTCATGTGTCGCAATTCGTAGATTCCTTCCTGAGGGAGCACTTGCAGGTACCGGAGGATTTGAAAATACAACACGCCCATAGATCTCTAGCACACAAACCGCCGCCAGATGCCCCCCCCAAGACCCATAGTTGTTACTTTTCAGGAATACGCGACCGAAGAACTGGACCTGAGGGAGGCATGGTAGAGAAATATCGAGGTGGGCCCCAGACGCATAGGCTTTGACCACGATTATCCACCTGAGGTAGTCAAGAGGTGCAAACAATACAAAGCCATCAAAAAAAATCTTAAAGAGAAGAACATAAGATTCCAGACGGCATTCACAAAAATGAGGATACACTGGTCCTCCGGCGCGCGCACCTACAAATGTGCTCAAGATGCTTACACCGAATTGGAGAATAAGACTTTCTGCAGAGGGAGGGAGTCGGCCCAAGCGCATTGGGGGGTGTAAGGTAAGGTAAGGCATACTTTATAGATCCCGTAGGGAAATTTAACCCATCCTTCGATGCCGCTGGGGCAATCCGTCAGGAGCAGTGGGCAGCCATGTTTACGGCGCTCAGGGACCCATCTCCAGATCTTGAGCCAGGCTTATGGTCAGAATCACCTGGCAGGAGGATTTAACCTAATGTGCATGTTTTTTGGGGGGAAACCGGAGTACCCGGAGGAAACCTATCCAGACACGGGGAGAACATGCAAACTCCACACAGAGAGACCCCATCCTGGCCTGGGATCGAACCCGGGACCTTCTAGCTGTGAAGTGCAAGCGCTAACCACTGCGCTACCGTGCCGCCTGCCGTGCAAATAAAGTCAGGAAAATGTGCCATCAAGAAGAAAAATAAGTTTGAAAACAGGTAATAAAAATACTAGAGTGAAATATATAAACTATAATAAAATAATAAAATACAGTATGTCTCTTAGCATCTTCCAATACACGAATCCTAATAGAAAGTTTCACCTCATCAAAGCGCCTAGAATAAAGAAATTGCAATGACACACAAGCACAGACATGTGACATGACTTGTGCTCCATTGGATATGACCAATTCTATACCTGCTTTCTCATTTTGCAGTCTGTCCTCCTCAATGGCCTGTTCCACTGCAGCTTGAACGAACGGCCGGCTCCACTCGTATGTGTTGTCCTCCAGCAGCACCACATTTATCTTGTAAATGTACTTTCCTTTCAGGCAGCGATCTAACATAGAGCTTGCCGTCAGAGTTGCTATAAACATCCACAGGTAAGGTACACTCTGCAAGACGGACATCTTCAACTGTGTGTCCCAAAAGCTTCTACATGACAAGAAACTTAATAGTAAAAAGACTTTAGCTCGATCATGTGGGCTGTCACATTTGTCCACGGCATCAATCGGTGTGTTTCCAATCCAGAAAAGCCAAATTCCTTTTTTGTATTTTGAATAAAAAGGTTTGTCTTGCCTCCACCTGCTCCGTCTTCAGCTGCTCCACTGACAGATTTGCAATGGTCTACTTGGGTACGCGCTGATCCACCAGTCATGCGTTAATGAACAACTTTGGTGACAGTAGGTCGGAAAAAAAGAGGAGGAGGAGCAGGAGGGCACCTAAGATTCCCACAATGCATCCCTTCTTCTTATACACCATTGTGTTTGTAAACAAAAACTAACTCAAATGCAATCTGTTGAAAAGAGCCAGACAAAAATCATCTGAATTGATTTTGGTGAGGAATTTCCAAAGTGTGAGTCAGTAGTAAATTGAGCATGATATTGTAACGCAATTCAGTGTTTTTTTTTAAGCAATGTAGTGGAAAGCTAAGAGGGACCAAAGGTGAATTTAGGCCATAAAAGTGGAGGATTGTGCGGGGCGGATAAATATTGTCGGCTATAAAAGCAGCAAGGGAAAAAACTTTTAAAAAATTCTATATTTTTAACATAGAATTGGTAACTACCACCTCGCCAGTCAAAGAACTGATTTCAAGACCATTACTAGTGTCTAATCTTTTATTATAGACTTAAAATCTTTTTTCAATACATAACCACATTTTTATTTAGGTTATCAATATTAATCCTTTTAACTTAATAAGTCAAAGTTTAAGTATCCTCAGCACTGTGTTTTTCAGCTGCTACATTCATAAACCTTCCTGTGGTGTTATATAAACACAGTGTACTTTTATTGCTGCCCATAAAACATTACTCAAGTCAAACAACTGTTTATCAGCCCACGATTAAAGCGTCTTTGTCTTTCTCACACTGTTGATGCCGCAGATTACAGAACGATTTGTCACAGAGGGAAATTTAATCCACTTTTCAATATATGTAGCTGTGGTAGATTGGGATTCACTGTGATGTGAATTGAGGAACATTTCTATTGCAATAAAGAATTCAAAACTAAATATTTTACAGGTAAAAGTTGTGACTCCCTAAATGTTTCTCATTTTGCCCCAGTGAGGAGGAGGAGGTTCTGACTGACATTTGGGTGTATCTGATGGTGAAGATAATTCAGTTAAGTTTAAAGGTTTAAAATGACACATTACACTCAATTTTGCCCAAAAATATAGACCCTTTCATTGTTTGTGAACATTCCTGGCTTACCTGGAGGCGGAAAGCTAGATCCCTATCTATTTCCATTGTAGCTGTTGTCATAGCAACGATAAACAAATGTCTAACTGTTGTTGGAAATATCAGATAAAACCTTATTTTATCATCTCAAATGTCGTTCCTCTTGTTCTCGCATCTTAAGCCACAACAGGACCACATGTTTTAGTTGTAGTTTTACACTTATAATGGCTAGTTTTAGTTTAATCTTATTTCTCTTGATCACTTCCTGCCTCCAGCGGATGTCACTGCTGTATGTAATATTTCACATATTTTCTTTGTGAAATAATGAGTGTTGGGGGTATTCATTACAAAAGTAACTAGTTAGAGAAATATATTACTTTTTTCAGTAACTGAGGAATATAATATATTACTTGAACAAAATACAGTAATATATTAGTCATTACAATTTAAGTAACTCAAGTTACAAGTGCAACTCTCACCAAATAAGATGCAGCATCAAATCAAGTTGGATACTCGGAAAGAGGCTTTTGTAGCTAATGTCAAAAATGTGGACGGCTGCGGAAAAGGAAATCTTTGACTGCACTTTTTGCTTGGTGGCATTATTCTCACTATTCTCAGTTTATATTTTTCCAAAAGTAACTCAAATGTAACTCAAAGTAGTGTAGCTCAGTTACAGTTTTGCAACAGTAATATGTAATAAAAAACATATTGCATTATAAAAGCCGTAACTAGTAATATAGAATATATTGCAATTTTAAAGTAACTTGCCCAACACTGTTAGTTTTCTTTGGTTTTATCTCTTTGTCCTGTTTTCATTGATCCTTGAGCAGCACAGGAAGTGGCAACGAAGAGGTAGAATTTCCTGTTGCCGTGCCAACCATATTATACCAATATACAATTTGGGCTGCGGGACAGGACAGTGGCCTCTGTAGCTCTGACTGGACACAGCTAGGGACTCCAGGGCGAGGGACTATCTATTGCCCATCAGTCCATGTTTGTCCTCGGGGTTTCTCAGTTTGATTTTTTTCTCACTGGGTTTTTGGAGGTTTTTCTTGCCGCGGAGGAGGGTCTAAGGATGGGGGACACCCTAGGCTTGTTTTGTTTAGATATTACATTTGTGTGATATTACGTCTGTTTGTGACATTTCATTTGTTTTTCCATTTGTTGTTCATTTGTTCTCGGACTGTGAGGACCTTTGAGATGACTCCCATTGTGATATTGGGGCGGTACAAAAACAAATGGATTGATGAGAAATGAGAGTTGTATGAAAACTACAACTGCCATTCTAGAACATAACAAAATCAACTTCAACTTTTCTTTATAAAATGAGCCCTTAACTAATGCAAAGCTATAAAAAAATATTTCGGGCATTATCTGGTCACATTTACTTTGAATTGGGGAAATGTGAAAACCTATCACATACACTTTAAGTTAAGGTTAGGTTCGGAAATCGGGACATACGTGGGATACAGTAAGTAATTACACGCAGCAGTCTTGGGGTTTGCGTTTGTTATAACAGAATTTTAAAATCATGTTCAACAAATGCTTTTCCTCGGATTCAGAAACGGAGCAGGTTTATTTTATACATGTTTCCTACAGCAGCAGCATTTGAAAGACATGCCAAAGATGTAGCTCTGCACCTAAAAGACACACATTCATCTGAACTCCTTCTCCTTCAACATCACAGACTCTGATGTGTTCCAATAGTTTCCACCGTTTTGTCACATTGGAAGGCTATAAACATCCAGACTATGACGTTGTAATAGCTGGGTCGTACGGCTATTAGGTCCATTATGGTTTATGAGAAGTGGCATCCCTCCAGCTGCGGATGAGGAAATAACATGTGTTACAAGGAACAGGGCTTGTGCTTTATTGTATCCTCCTGTTGATTTGAATGGCAATCGTCAGCTAATGGGGTTTTGTGTGGGTAAGGATAACAAGGCTACTGAGACATAAGTATATAGAATGTGTTCAATATGTGAATTCACGATGTGCTATGGAGACAGCTGGACATAAACCTAACGCCGAATTGTTTTTGTTTGCTTGTTAGCGTCACCACAAATCAGGGCTGCACAATATCGCCAAGTCGTTGTAATATTAGATGATATCGTATTGTTGTCTAAGGCTCTTAGGTGGCCAGGTATTTTCCATCGTCGAAGCAATGTTCAAGTATCTGGACTGGGCTGATTTAGTTGAGATAGAAATAAAATGTCCTCAACTCAATCAAACCAGTTAAGTCAACGTTTTTAGAAAATTTTTACTACGAATGACGATGGCGTTGAAGATGGTTGCGCAACATCCATACCTCGCAACAATAACACCACTTCGACCTCTGTGCAGTATTAAGACGCTCCTAAAGGATTCTCCCCCACTCAATTCCGTGTTATTCCGCCTAAAAATATAGTACCCGTTTTATCCGCTTAGAAAATTGACAGTTTTAATTTTGTGTAACTATACTTTGAACGTGTAACTACTGACATAACCCTATTTAAATAGGGGAAACTTGGAAGAGATCCGTGGCTTCTACATTTGGCCCCAAGGGACTATACTGTAGAGTCAAAATGCTAACACCGTCTTTGGTCGTTTTATGGGACAGACGCCACGCTCAAAGACGAGGCAGCCAAGCATCGCCTCATCTAAGCCCAGGTTAGAACATATGTAAGCATGTAAAAGTGGTGAACTATTCCTTTAAGCTTTCAAATGAGGTATAACATCACAACATATGACTAGTTTTCATCTCCATAAATTTTGGGCGATGTTCCTCTGATTGGTCGGGCCCTAATCCATACGCAGAACAACTTAACAAAACAAAGCAAGAGACCGAGTAAGATACAATACTTGGACACAATCAACTTAATGAAGGTCATTTTCAGACTTGTTCTCCCTAAAGACTCCCGGTACATGAATAATCAGATCGACTAAAAGAGTTGAATGAACAACCCAACCCAGCTTAAAGTGCGTGTAACACATTCCACAACATTTACACAAGAACATACAGTAGCTAACACAAATGATATTTAAGATTTTGCTATAAATTTTACAAAGTTGCCCTGAGTTGACATTTTTATGCTGTTTATTATTATCAGCCCCCGTCTTTGAGCACAGGAAGTGACACATGAAGAATAGAGTGAGTCTTCTAGTCTTCTAGTTTTATATAGTACACTTTTTTTTTACTTTTCTTATAAAATTGCCTTTTCACTGGTGTAACCCAAAGACATTATTCCATCATGAAGTAATTCATAATTGGAAATGAATAACAACGTGTCACATGAACTTTAAAGCCATCTAAGCTTTTACATCAAAATAACTCTGAGAGACACTTATACCATACAGTTACCTCAGCACCACTTTCCTCATAAAGTCAGCTAAATAACTGTATCTACTGCTTAAATATAAACGAATTAATACTGGGGTAAATAGACTTTAATTGCAATTCTAATTGGTACTAAACATGTCAAACAAAGATAGAGAGGGACATATTGCCTGTCATAAAATGTATTTTTCCAACACATAAGAGTTTATTTCTGCCCTCATGCTGAATGCACGAAAGACCTTTCTGAGATTTAGTTTCCACAACAGGATAACATTGTTTTTGTGAGTTTTGGAGTTAGCAAATTCTCACTTTATCATGACAATAACTCTAGCCGTGTGCGTGGGAATCTGGGTCACTGAGATACAACTCAGTTAATATTTTCAATAGCTAATCGTTAGTTTCTTTATTATTCAGTGCCCTCTGCCATCTTTAATACTACCAATTAGCCTGGACCTCTTCCCAAATCATTACTGGGCCTTAGTGCTGGGTCAGGCATCTGCAGCTTTACAGCCTTTAGTCCTGCTCTTCTGGCCCTTTGACTATTTGGTGAAAGGTGGTTGTTTATGCCCAATTTAAGCCTGGTTTGGTTCTGGTCTAATAAGGAACCAGTCCTTGTTTAGACCTAGTTTAGGCCTGGTTTAGTGTCACATTCAAAGTAAGATTGAAAATGATCATTTGTGCAGCTTAGAGATTTTATATTTTAATTTTTGGGGAAGAATCGGCTCATTGGATCCATGAGGAGGTGATGTTGCGGACCCTTTTTGCTAAGCTGAAAATCACTGGTGTGTCTAGTATTGAGGCCATTATTAGTTCAAAGTGATAGGAACCTATGTAAACAGGGCACTAATGAAAAGAGGTGAAGGAGGTCATGTAGCTTTAGACTATGTTAAACTAGGGATTATTGCAGACTTCCGTCGAGTTGCAACACCGGCAATTGCATCACGGCTGTGAATTGCAGAAAAGATAAAATGATTTATTGAGGCAGTATTAATGTGTTGCAAAATCTGTCTCGAACAGACAGCTTTCCAGTTACAGCAGGAAACTAGAGGGTGAGTGTTTTTTTTTATTAATCATTGTATTGTATCATTTATCTTTCAAAGCTATAAGGAAGTATGTTTATTCAAATTACTCAATATCAAGTTTGGAAGCATCACCTATCATTTTGGAACAAAAAGTACTGAAGGAGGGCAAATGCAGACTCTGTATAGACTCACTACTTTTATTACTCTCTACAAGCAATGACACAGCACAGTGGTGCAGTGGTCCCCTCACAGCAAGAAGGCCTTGGGTTAAAATCCTAGATGGAACAAAACTTTTGTCAGTGGAGTTTGTCCTCCTCATTGTTAAGTTCCTCCAAATGTATCATGCGCACATGCCATTCAGAAATGTGACAACAATCTGTGTCTTGAACCAGTGGCTTTCCTGGGCTTTCTGAATAGCTGCTTAAAGTTTTTTTTTCCACTTTTCATGCTTGATGAGTTGATGAATTTGAGAGCACCCTGCCCAATGGACAATCAACAATATTTGCAATGTAAATTACCTCTGTAGCTAAATCTGAAATCATCTCAAGTAACCTGTGTTTGGATCATCTTTTCCTAAATGTCCACATCATTTCAATGGTTTTCTTCAGGTCCAAAATCCTTCAGCTGAAACAAACAGATACATTTAAATTACGTCAAAAATATACACCACTGATGATGCTCTAGTAATCAAAAACTATAAGCTGATTTTATTATTTATGCCCCTCTCCTGCCCTCTAGAGGTTTTTAATGCTAGTGTTATGAGCTCCCACAAACGGTAGCATTTTGTTTCTATTCTGGTGAGCAAATAATTAGGCTAATCTATGTTCATGTACAATGTTGCATGTTTCTGTGCTGTCATTTCAATGTGTGTTGTTTGGAGTTGTCCCGAGACCAGGTGTGGATAATATTCAGGTGCAGACAGCTGTCTTGCCTTTGTCATGTAATAATGATTTGTCACATTTGACCATTCTGTGGTTGAAATGCATTGTCTTTATGTTGAGCACATTTATGGCACCCTGAGCTGTTTAGCACCTGAGTGCAAACAAGCCTTTGTGTCATCTCATTTCTTTCATGTGTATCAGCCCTAGTCATTACTGAGTCACTCATTGTACAAGGAATGCTCATCTTGAGTTCATAAAATTCATCAGTGCTTCAAATAAGGCTGTATCTCTTCAATTCTCAGACGTGAAATGGCCAGCCCATAATGTTCAAAATTAACAAATCTAAATATTAAGTTCACATGACGTTGCTCTAGCACCATCTGCAGCTGACTCATGGTCAGGAGAAGCAGCACTAAATCCAATTTCATTGGTCCAGGATCTGTTGCCAGAGTCAGAGTTAAGAGACTTTAAGAAATGTGTTTGTGTCTGTTGATTTTTAAATTTCTTTTATGTGATTAATAGTTAAGAATAAGGCAATTGGAAAAAAATATGTTTTGTATATTGACTTTAATTGCAACGTTTCTGTTTTAGCCAATGAAATAGTTTGTTAATGATACAGTACATACAGTACAAGCATTGACCCTCTGCACACAAGACGTGACTCTGTGTCCCCAGGTCGAGGATAACCTTAATTTATTATATAGTACTGTATATATACATCTAATAGGAATTCAGGTAATTTGGGTAATTTTTGTATTTATTTATTTTATTCTGGTCATTATCTCACCCCCAGTTAAGGAAATAAAACATAACAGTATGTGATATATGCCTGAATACCTTAAGGCAGGGTGGGAAAACTAAGAACAAACGAACAAAAAACAAATGCGGCCTGCCTGGCCGTTCAATCTGGTCCCCACAGCATAATCTAGCCTGATATGTGTTGGTTAAAATGGATGAATGAAATGTTTTCACTGGCATAAAGAAAGATAATTCACACCTGCTGCTATTTTTGTTGCTTTTGAAAATATTTTTAGGTGATCTATTTGAGAATTGTACTCGTTTTAAATGCCCACGATCCTATTTACTTCGACTTGTCCGGCCCACCTGGTAAGTTCAAAGCCTCGGTGTGGCCCATGTATCAAAAAGTTTGCCCATACCTGCCTTAGGGTGTCTACTTTGTGTATATATAGAATATTTTGAATGTGTGATGTTTTTCTGAAGCATGGCACACTATTTTGGTGTGGTTCAGACAAAATCTCTTTTTTGTTACATTTTTGGTCATTTGGGACAGGCCGTTTGGTAATTTGGGACACTCTTTGGCCAATGTGATTTGTACCATTTGAACACATTTCAAACTGTAGTAAATATTTAAAAGATATTTAGAGTTTTGTTCAACAAAAATCTCAATCAAAAAAAATCTTTACAAAACATAGCCTACTGAGTTTATGTTTTGATTGATTGATAAACTTTATTGTCCCCATGTTACATCATATTTTACATTTTTTGATAAAGTGCTAATTGATTTGATTCATGTTAAATATAGTACAATTCTCACATCCTGTTAAAACAGGACATTGTTATTAACAATGTAACATAAAATACATCCTCACAGACGTGCATTAAACAGGGCATTGCTATTTAATCTGGCCCCAAGAATGCCATTTCCCTCCCCCAAGTCTGGTGAAACCTCTTTCTGTATGTGGTTTCACCAGAACATCCACTCCTCTTTTTTTCACATATTTTCTGTCCCCATTAGCCATTCACCAAAAGCTATACATATTTATTTTTATCCTTTAGTCTGTTTTCTTCCTTCTATGTTTTCTTCAGTCTGTCATGTTTGTTTGATCTTTTCTTTGTAGCCCCATTGCATATTTTACTCATTTGCTTTGAACATATTGGTAAAAAGAAAAAAATAAACTCCCCTGCCCCCACTATTTGAGTACTTTATGCACTGTCCCAAATTACCTGAAACTTGCTGTCCCAAATAACCAAATCATGTTTGCTAATTTGGGACAGCACAGTATAGCCAAATTATAAAGTACATAATGTAATGTACTATGGACCCTTTCATTGTTTGTAAACATTCTGGGCTTAGCTGGAGGCGGAAACAGGACGACATTTTTTGTTGTTGTAGTTTTACACTTATAATCACTAGTTTTAGTTTAATCTTGCTCACTTCCTGCCTCCAGCTGATGTCAATGATGATGTAAGCAGCGAAAGGGTCTATTCACCTTCGTAGGCAAACACGCCCACTTTTGTTGTCTAAGCATTTCCTCTTTGTCTTAGCACTTCCTGTAAGCCGGGATTTCCATTGTTGTCAATGTAAGAGAGTGAAGAAAATAAAATGGGAATGAAGAAAAAGACTTGTGAAAAAGCGCACAGGACATACGTTATAGTTTAGTTTCAGTGGAAGGACGACATGAAAAAAGTCACCTAAAATTATGTTGTTTTTTTTGTTGTCGCTCTAATTGGCAAATTGTCTGTGAGGAACTCTAAAGGACCAAAGCTGATGGATATATTTACACAGCAGTTTGTTGTAAATGTTACATGTTTATATCAGCTCAAGTCAGACCTGCAGTTTGACCAGAAACACAAGATGGCGGCCCCCCTTGCAACTTCCTGAATAAGGTGAATAGGTTATTTCTTTAGTATTTTAAATATCACAATTTTATGCCCTTATCGTTGACTTGAACATATTCCATTTCCTCACCTCTTGTTTTTGGGGGTACACTACCTGTTTGATGCCAGCCAGTAGCACACACCCTACGTGATATCATAGCATAAATGGTTTTGTGATCCAGATACTACACCCCTATCGTATGCTGTCCCAAATTACGTGAGTTCACCCTAAGGATATACCTCTTTTGTACTTTGCGTCTTCTGTTTTGGTCGTGGTGTAGGTAAAGGCAAAAGGTCACCTCGGTAATGCAATAAAAGCGCGCCGCCCACAAAATGCGTCATGGCGCAGTGCGTGTTGTGATTGGCCGCGGCTTGGATTGTCGCAAAAGAAACCTTGCACGTTTCGCACGTCGAGAATTTGTGGTCCTAAATTTTCACTGACAGTCAGTGGCACTAACAACATCGAGACAGCAGAAACATAATATACTGCAGATTTTTTTTTTCTTTTTTTGGTTCACTTACGCACAGCAGCGGTGTTTATGCGCACTGTGGGTGTGTTATGTGTCTACGAGGGGTTCACTTCGTCCATTCTGAAGTGAGATCCGAAGAAAGACGCTGAAATGGACGTGAAGAACGGTTTTTCCTCCAACAGAAGAATTCTTTGTTTGTTTGATGTCGACGGCACGCTGACCCTGCCCAGAGAGGTGAGAGGTGATGATGATCTGTTCAATGGGACGTGCAGTAGTAGTAGTTCGCTGTTAGTAACGTGGTTATGCACGCGCCTCCAATCCCTGGTATGACCAGTCCTTACAGTACGTTCAGTTCTGCTGGACTGGTATCTTCAAAATCACAGTTATTGTACATTTTTAAGGTTTCCCCATTTATTTTACAAGGGAAGAAATGAATAGGTATGACTGTCAGATTTATTCACCTGTTATAATCATGGGTTTCATTAAATTAAGGTTGTTTTGGTCTTTTCTGAAGAATGTAGTTACTGTATGCATTGAGGTTGCCAGGTTTAAATACCACACTGTAAGTATTACATAATGCAGTCATAGCATCTCAAACTGGTAACATCCTCTTTGGAATTGCACCCTCAAGGCACTGCAACTGTTCATTGAGTGGGACTTTGTTTTTGGGGCAGTTATGTTCTCGGGTCATTTGTAAACTGGACCATTTTGTTCCCATTGTGCAGAAAATCGACCCACGGCTGGATGAATTCTTTCAAACCCTACGGAGGAAAGTCAAAATCGGTATAGTGGGAGGTTCTGACTACTCCAAAATCGCAGAGCAACTTGGGGAGGGCGATGATGGTGAGCTCCTCTTCCTTTCGCCTTGGATAACCCCACTTCATCTCAGGACATACTTCAGTCTACACTTGATATGTTTAGAGAGAACAATTATATAACTGTCACTAGAGCTATGAATGTTTCTTCACATTCATAGCCTAAGATTTCCTACTGTCCTCTTAGTTTTAATTGTTTTTAATGTTCTTTTAGTAAGACAGGAGGTTTGTTTTACCTGCTTGACTAGTATCGACTACTTCGTCTAGTCTTCATCAGACATAGCCTAAATTATTTTACTTGACTCAATCAATCAAATCAATCAAAACTTTATTTATAAAGCGCTTTTCATACAAATTGCAGCTCAAAGTGCTTTACAGATTAAAAACATTAAAACAGATCATTCAATTACACCCCAACCCCCCACATATTACATGTACATTTAACAGACAATTGTCACACACATCAGTATTCACACATTCAACCAAATGCGCACACGCAGACACACACACACACACACACACACACACACACACACACACACACACACACATACAGGCCAGCACATATGCATGCACACACACACCACGATTTCTGCAAGTTAAAATATTGTAAGTACATAAGGCTGAGTACATAACGCTGAGTACATAACGCTAACTCAATCCTGGTATTTGTGTAAATGTTATACTTTGAGAGGAATGCTGTGTGTCAAGAAGGATTTGTGTACTTTTAAGGTGATGCCAACTGTGCCAAAGGTACAAGGGGTGCCTAATTCTATTGCAATACCTAAAATACAGTACGGTTGATTGGTATGCATGTCACTTTAATGTCAGTCTGTGTCAAAAGCAGTAATAAACACAATCTTGAATCAGTGTGAGATGGTTTACACTGAACCAGGTAGAGTTACATGTTGAGTAACCTACAACCAGAGCACTATGTTCTATGTTCCCATGTTTATATTTACCAAGCTATACTATTAGACTTTCACATACAAAGCTTTTAAAATGTTACTGCTATTTTGAAATTGTTTTGTCAGGAAAAAGCAGCAGATTTTCTAAAACTATATTTGGTGCACTGGGTAACTTGTCTGTTGATTTTGCAGTGATCCACAAGTTTGACTATGTATTCGCTGAGAACGGCACTGTCCAATACAAAGATGGAATGCTTCTTTCTAAACAGGTATACAGGTTATTTTAGCATTTCAAAGTTTTGTCAAGACGAATTAGATGGAGGCTGCTAAAGTGTTATCCTAAAGTTACATTCTATAGAGTATTGAAATAAATGAATATATCATTCACAGGCCATTCAGAACCAGATCGGTGAGGAGTTACTCCAGGACTTGATTAACTTCTGTCTCAGTTACATGGGACTCATCAAGCTGCCAAAGAAAAGGTCAGATGAAAACCTGCGTCAAATGTTCAGTTTGTACAACAGCCGATTAAAAGCAGTCTTATTATTGTGTTCAATAAAGAAGCTCATTGTTTGTTTTTGTTATTTTAAATGCAGGGGGACATTTATTGAGTTTAGGAATGGGATGCTGAACATTTCTCCCATTGGTCGCAGTTGTACTCCTGAGGAGCGCCTGGAGTTCTCTGAAATTGACAAGGTTTGTGATATAGTTTTAGCTTCATTAAATAGTAATAATGACAAATGCATGTCCATATTGCTGAGAGACTTTACTTATTGAGAAACTTGTGACACAGGCTTGTAAAGCGCAATACAAGTGTAAGCCATTATTATTATGATTATTTATATAAAATAAAGCTCTTCTATTATCCTTATTACATATTACAATGTAATGCTAATCTTATCAGCTTCAGTTAAAAACATTGCTGCAGAGACACAGATAGATGATGTGGTGCTGGTCAGTGGTCAAACAAAGCAAGGCTTTCACAGCAGCTTAAATACCTTTGCATTGACACCGATAGCCTGTGAGGAGGAGGGTGCATAATGTGAATGAAATCTATCCAAATGTTTCATTTCCACACATCAATCTAAAAATAATCACGATCAACATTACAATTGAATTAGAGTTAACAAATCGGATGCTGATTTTGCTCATCAGAGGGAAAAGATCCGGGAGAAGTTTGTAGCTGCCCTGAAGGAAGAGTTTGCTGGGAAAGGCCTGCGGTTTACCAAAGGTGAGGAAAAACAACTCCTAAAAGCAAGTTTTGCAATCTCTGTTCTGTCAGATTAGAGCACATGTAGCAGGTGTTATGAACCTGTTCTGCCACTGGTGTTAACCCCTTAAACCCCAGCGTGCCTGGTTTAGATAATGTTCTGGGTCTTTATTTGCACAGGACTCGGTGAAGTGGAGGCAGGGATCTCTCAATCTTTCAGAAAAATCTGTCAGTCGCCCCAAAAATGATCAACATTGCGGACTTTACGTTTCTTTAGAGTGGACCTGAGTTTTTATGTTTTCAAATCACAATTGAATCATCAAATTTTTCGTATTTGATGGTGCTTTTGTCAACTATTTTGGGCCCACTGCGCCTTGTGTGTCCAATTTGGGTCCTGTGGGGTATAAGAGGTTAAAGTACTGCACACACAAACATCCTTGTACATCATGGGCGTTGTTTTTGTATGCCTTCATGCTCCACAAGCCTCTGCACATGCTGCATTAAGACGTCAGGGTAGTTTTGAGCTTTGTTTTTCAAATGATTAATGTTTAACCAAGGCACTTTGGGACATGAGTCAAAGATGCATTTATCTGGACACCTATTAGCAAAGATATATTAGTCAGATTCATGCCCTGGGCGGTACATGTTACATTTAGCTTTCTCATTTTCTTATCTTCATATTATCTTGCACTGAGTAAGCCAGACAGAGGTGTGGGTTTGGTGTTGCATTGGAAAGCTTTGAATTTATTGTGATGGAGACGTGTCAAGGGTGTGGGCCAAATCAAGGTCCCTGATTGGCTTCCCAGTTGTTACTTGCAAGCCCAGAGCTATAAGGGCGAAAAATGGTGCATTGCAGCCTTATTTTAAAATGTAAGTTTTAGTTTCTTTAAAAAAAAATCAATGAAACTCTGTTTGCACCCTTTTGAAACCTGTTACATATTATTATTATTCTGTTAACTGGTTAACCATGAGCTTCCAGAGATCAAAGTTCACACTATATGTCTCTTTACCTTGACAAAAATATTTTTCTTGATTTCTTGGAGCATTTAAGCTGCTGGAATACTTCTTACAGACAATACATGTGCTGTAATAAAAAAAAAACCTCCAGTCCAGGTTTGTTTCTGTTTGGTTGGTGATGTTTCACTTTATTTGGTCTTCATGCTGCTGCTTTAAAATGCATTCTGTGAAATGTAATTTACAGCTTTAAACATGGATAACATTTTCTGTTTTTCATAGGAGGCCTCATCAGCTTTGACATCTTTCCAGAGGGCTGGGACAAGAGACTGTGCCTGGAGGTGCTGGAGAGGGAGGGCCTGGATGCCATCTACTTCTTTGGCAATGAAACATCCGATGTAAGTTTTCTTTAGTGCTGTCCTCCCCAGCTTTCCTTTGCTCTGTATGAGCAATGCTACACACAAATGATAACCATGTGAATTCTTATCAGTGGTGTAGTCGTATAACCATGCTCCGTTTTACTTATACGCTTTACAAGGGTCGTTTTCTGAACACTGAGAAACGGGAGTCTACATCTCTTTCCTCTCTCTCCCCTCTCTCTCCCTTACTCGCACTCTGTCTGATACAGGTTTGTTGGAGACAGATGAGCAGAGCCATGTTCCTAAATTTTATTGACCTGATATGGCCACAACAAAGGCAGCTTTGTGATTTTTTGTTTTCCTTTCTAAACACAGTCACAAGATGAGTAGGCTTCAGCTACTGCACCTAAACAGTAAAGTCGCTCAGCACAAGGGGCACATCGGCAGAGCAGAGGCACAGGTTAACAGAGTCATGGTTTTACAATCTTTACAAGTCTTTATTTGATGAACATGTGCCTCATACAAAAACACCCCCAAAAGTCAAGTAGCCTAATCGCCAATAAAGGGAAAAAAAGACCAATGTCATGCAGAAATGTATAGAAATGCGCAAATTGCTATGTAACTTAAAATAGATTCAGACGTTCTCCTGAACAATGTGCAGTCAGGCTGAGTGCTGCAGGGGCAGGGGAATGAAGGGACTGGGGCCCCTGAAATAAAATTAGTCCATTACATAAAAAATAAAATAGCCTACATAAATAAAAAGCTGTCCAGAGCGTTTTACTTACATACATGTTCAGATGGATATTAGACGGCATAGAAGAGCTGCTTGTGTGTACACCCGCGCACCCACTTCTTCCAGCCGCAGGAGATACTTACCCGGCCCTAGTGCTAAGTGCGGCTCAAAGTGCTCTGTGCATGGAGGAAGAGAAGAGCCGTCTGAAAGAGCTCATTGGGTGTGACAAAAAAACGGGGATAGCCTGGCCAACCAGGCGCTCCTGCTTTCCTTTCTTTCAGCAGGACCACGTCTTTGTAAACAATAGGAAAAGCGTGGCTAAATACGGGGGCAGCAACAGTATAAAAAGGTGAGCAGGCTCTCTTCAAAACGCTGTTTACGTGGCGTGTTGTGGATTATTTATGAATAAACCGCCTTAAATATAACCCACCACGGGGAGAAGTTGCTAACGAATAGCTGCTTACCTTTAGCTTGAGATTGATAGTTTCTCTTTTCAGGCAAAATGCAACAATCCAAGACGTTTTTCTTTTTGTAAAATCCATGTCGACTATAACTTATCGAATATATATGTGACCGAATGGGGGCGCTAGCAAGCAGCCCAGGTTCGTAACAGACTTAATGGTCAATGGTCACATTTATATAGCGCTTTTCTACCTGCTTTAGGCACTCAAAGTGCTTTACATCAAGGAACCACTCACCCATTCACACTCTCATTCATACACCAGTGTACGCAGACACTGGAGGCAAGGTGGGTGAAGTGTCTTGCCCAAGGACACAGCGACAGTGTGCACCTGCGGGGATCGAACCGCTAACCCTCCAATCACAAGACGACCCGCTCTACTACTTGCGCCACCGTCGCCCCGGTTAATGACGACAGAGACATAGCGTTTTCATTTAGTTACATATATATATATAAATATTAAACTGTCGGTCTTGATCGCAGAAAACCATTATTTGCGGACTTTGCTAACTTTACAGCAGATGTAGTGTTGTTGACATTTCAAACACGCTCTCCTCTCAGGTCATATCACTGTGGCGCTTGGCTCACTGGCTTCAAAAGCTCCAATGCATGCAACCGTAGCAGGGTCAAACAAGGTTAAAAATGTGCCCACAATCTGATAAGTCACTGTGAGTTCAGTGCCCTCTCTTGCCATCCGGCATAAAACGTAAACATAGGGCAGTATGGCGCGATACGGTACAGTGGTTAGCGCTTGTGGGTTCGATCCCCGGGCCAGGACGGGGCCTTTCTGTGTGGAGTTTGCATGTTCTCCCGTTGTCTGGATAGGTTTCCTCCGGGTGCTCCGGTTTCCCCTATCACTAAAAACATACAATAGATCAGGATGAGTGAGAGTGTGTTTGTGAGTGCGGATGTGGGACAACGGATTGGAAATTAGCCCAAGGCTGCAATCTGGAGTGGTGTGTTTACATGCATGTAGCTCATGTGTGTTTATTAACATGCACTGTCCCAACCAAATAAACAATAAATAAATAAAATAAGCTATGCGTCAGTCTACCCCCCTGAAAACCCTACAAACACCCACGCCTCTTTTCGAGATCACCCGGACGATCACCTTGTGTATTTGTATGCAAATAATCCTTATTTACAGCAGAACTTAGGGGCGTGTTTACCCGCAAATGTCCATCTTAAAACAGGCTGGGGCACCCGGCTAGAAACCGTGAAGGCTGTTTGTAAATGGCTCAGTTTTCATATTATTATCCCACATAATGATTGTGTCATTAATATTGTTTCTGGTGGAAAATGACCTCCCGCGGGGGTCAGGGAGACAGTATACCCACTAGAAAAATTAAGACACCACTGATTCCCATAGGGCGCCTATGGGGGTTTAAAAAGTATTAAATGGTCTTATTTCAATTTCACAAAACATCGGGCCCATAAAAAGTTCTTACATTTTAGGGTATTTAAGTTTTCACCAGTTTTAGTTTTATTTGTTTATTTTAGTTAAAAAAAAAAAGGTTTTTTGTTTGTTTGTTTGTTTTCTTTGGTTATGACAAAGGTTAAAAGACAGAGGTTACAGTTGAGATGAATTAGGTGTTTTTTATTGCCTTGCTGTGTGACATTGTTACGCATATCTACCACCAGGAGGCACCACACGTCTGCAAACACATCATCTGCACTGACTAAACCGCTCTAACAATGCCTCGTTAAATAATGTCCCTTTTCCTTGTAGGGAGGGAACGACTATGAGATTTTCAATGACCCTCGGACAATTGGATTCACAGTGTTCTCCCCAGAGGACACAGCCAGGCTTTGTCGAGAACTGTTTTTTGACGCTCCGCTGCAGGAATCTTGATGCACTGAACTCATTGAACCTGCTCTTCTGCTGCTCCTTTTAAACCCAGCCCTCCATAACGAAGAGCCTGAATATGTGACAACTAGCACCTTGACTCCACTCATATTATTATTAACGCCTCATAGGAAGGGATTTGTTTTTACACTCCATTTAAAAAGGGACCATACAAGAATGTAACTGTCTTATTATGTTACTGCAATCAAGTTTATGCACAGACTACTTTTAAGCAAGCCTTTAAGATATTTAGTATATTATGTGAGCACTTTATTGCTCAAGATAATTTTAGAAATGCACTAATTTATCTAATTAATATCCATCTAAGATCACTGCTAACTATATAGTTGGTGAGGGTATCTTGGGTGTCCTACTTAATAAATTCCAGGTATAATAAGAAATGTAGTTTATTATGCATAACATGAGCATATTAACTCTTACTGTGAAATTGAGTTTTGTTACGAAGTTGATGGAAATAATTTGAATCATCCATGATTTTTTCTTTTCACACAGTTTGTAATCTTTCTTTATTCAACTTTTCACAAGCTTTAATGCTTTACTGACGAAAAGGAACTCACCAATGGATTAAGCTACTGTCTTCTCCAAGACATATACCGTCTGCCTGTTTCTCTGTCTGTATTATGTAGCATGTGCACAGTATGTCTCAATGCAACTTGAATTTTATTTGTTTTTCATGTAAATAGTTTATAACACTGTCTATTTACTCCAGCCAGTTTAGGAATAAACAGCATATGAGATACACTCCAATTACAAATTGCCAAAAGATTTTAAAACTTCAGAAAATATATATATATTTTAAAGTATGTGTCTTGTGACTTGAAGAGTAATGCTTGTTTTTTTCCAATCATGTATGATGACAGTGTGCATTAAAGTCAATGAAGTTGACATCATTTTACTTGTCTACATGGGGCATATTTCACAAATGAGTGTTGTATGTGACATGTGGATAATTGTTTTCAATTATGCGGACGCCAACTCCAGTGGATACCTTTTTAATTACCGTATTTACCAGACTATAAGTCGCACCTTTTCTCATAGTTTGGCGGGTCCTACGACTTATACTCAGGTGCGACTTATATATTAATTAATGTTACGTTAACATACCAGACACCTTTTCAGTTTATTGTTTGTGCTTTGTGCAGCTGAATAATCATCAATGTATTACGTTAGCATGCCGTACACCCAGGGGTTAAAGTGGGGGGGGTCCCCCACCTTCAGCTTATGGCAGCTTATACAAACTGTAATAACATTTTTTAGAAGCCTAAATTTATTTTATTTTATTAAACATAATTAACAGTATATAGTTAATTGGACTATTAAGGTCTATCTGTTAGGATAAGTGTATAAAAGTATGGGTTCCTTTTAAATAGTAATGTTTGAGTAGTTATCTGAGTTCTTACACATTTAAGCTACAGTGAAGCTGTTGTTGCCAAAGTGCTTAAAGTTGCACTTTTGCTTAAACTGATTTGAAGCTTCTTAAAATCATTTTGAGACCTCATCTGCTAATTGTAAAAACAAACACTATAACAAAGGTTGTTCTGCTGATGTACCTCCATAGGGGGCTAGACGCCTCATCAAAATGCACTAGTATGTAGTAGATAGAGTCTGACTCCACTTGGGGCTAGTTTGAGTCAAGCCCACGTCTTCAATCTGCAAGTCAGCGTCCAAGTCCAGGTCGTTAAAATAAAGTCCCAAGTTGAGTCACTAAACCCAAGTATGAGTCTTAAGTCACAAGTCCAGCACATTTTAGAACAGGTTTATTTATTATTGTTTTCCAAGGACTGTTCATTCAATAGACCCTTCCTCTTGTCCAGGACAAAGAGGTTCTTAATCTCAATGGGACTTTCCTGGTTAAATAAAGGTTAAAAAAAAAAAGGAAAATTCTACCTTAAAATAATTGTTTAAAAGCTTGTTTATGCAGAAAACAGAAAAGGACTTGAGAGCTAAATCAGTGGAGTCCTCTATCCTGAACCTCTAACCGAGTCCTAAGTTCAGTCTCGCCCCAAGTTCTCAGTATAATGTTCTAGTCGAGTCACGGTAAATGTACTACCCACATCATTTTTGACAAAAGCATCTGTTGGCACCAGTGAATTTGTGATATGCTTTAATGTTCAGACATGTTTTTCACTCAAAATGAACAACATTACCCCCATTTTCTCATCCACAAACAAAGTGCTAACAGAAGTGCCAAAAATAACAAGACTCAAGCTTTAACACCAACAGACAGACACATGCAAGGACACAGCTGTAAACAGTGGACATGTAGAACTATGTTTATGTCAACATCATGTAACAATAGAAAAGGTGATTTTAAATTTGACCTTGGTTTCAGAGACTAATTTGTATGAAAATAGTAGGTCCACATTATTAGTACATCAGTGCACTCAAGAGTTTTGTTCAGTGCAAAGTACTTGAAGGGAAATTCACAAATTATTATAAATAACTGAAATAAATACACCCCAAAAAATAACAAAACAAAAGCCACAGTGAAACATGCTTTAAAACTTGTTTACATACATTTACCAAATCTCTCCTGACATTCCCTCTACCGCTTGCTCAACATTTCCTCTTTGTTCACCATTTTAGGCAGCATTTCAAAACAGCAGATCACACAGAACCACCACAGACCAACTTTTCTTTTCCCATTTTTGTTCTTGTGTTTTTCTTTTCTTGTACTTTCAGAATTCATTCAGTTGTCCCCATTTCCTTTACAATAATATATACCGAGACTCGTCAGCTGATCCATAATTGCACTCAACATGTGATCTTCGAAAAAAACAACAGCTGTGTGAAAGCAGAAATGAAACTCAGTATGGGCAATTGTTTAGAGTCACTGCAGGGCAGAATTTGAACTTTCTTTTGCAAAAGCAGCTTCATAAAATCAGTAATAGTCCAAGTTAGAAATCTAGACTCATCTGACTCAAAAAGAATGTAGAAAAAAACAACAACAACCCATAATTACAAAAGGAATTGAGCACAAATAAAGTTAAAGTCCCCATTCTCTGAGCCATTAGAGCCTACGAGCTGATGATTTGTCCAGACCAGGTTTCGTGCTTGCTCCCTGGGTTCAGATGAATGATTTTGACATCCACAGCCTGTACCTTCAGATTCTTGGGTGGGACTCGGCACACTTTATATGTGACCTCGTCGCCCTCGACCGGAACATACTCTCCGTCCACGCTGAAACAGGAACGCAAGACATGTCAGGAGTGAAAGATGGCTATTTCTGTAAACGAGAAAATATCTCCTTTTGGGGGGATATCTGGAGGTTTTCTGCAGTGTGTACCATATATAAATAGATAAGCAGGCCACCTCAAGCTGAATGTGCCTTTGCCTTGTTTCTTTTCTATAAACCATCTCTTATAACTTTCTGCACAAGTCAATGCAGCATTTACTCTCCAGTATTAACACTGCCATGCAAAGTCACTCCGGAGTGGGACAATCAAATTATAACAGATCTGAAAGGTCAACAGAGCCACTGAAATGCTGTAACATCATGTGCATATCTTGTATTGGCTGTTAAAGTTGAGTTAATAATTGCAATCTATTTACTCAAAGCCCCTTTGCAAACACCTACCACCTCATAGAATAAGACAAACTAAAGACTTTTTACTGCAACCTTCCTGCATATTATAAGTTCACTTTAAGTTCTACAGTCTGACCTGAATACTGCTCAGGGGAGCTGGTGTACTTTTGTCTTATTGCAGTTGTCTCAGAGTCCCGGGACAGTTGCGCAGTCCTAGTTTTCAGTACAGCACTACAGCACAGTACGTGCCATTTGTAATCATTAAATTCTGCATTTTGTGTGTGAATTTTAGCTGGAGCGTGTTGGCACTTACTCTGAGATGTGAACGAAGATGTCCTCTCCGCCGTGCGAGGGCCGGATGAAGCCGTGACCCTGAGACCTGGAGAAGTTTTTACACACTCCTTTGAACACGGGCCCTGAGTGAGCGCGCACAGTCCTGCAGCAGACGGGGAAACACTTCAGAGGCCAGTGACAAACAGCTTTACACGGATAAATTGTTGGTAAAGAGTTGAGAAAGAGTGAAGCGGTTCGTTGAGTCATCTCATTTGTCTTATACTGTATGGCTTATAAAGGACGTAGCCTAATATACTTCACAATATGACAAAAAATTGCAATATTCAAAAACTGTCTTGAATATTGTGATAACAATATAATCGTAATAGGAATTAATTAAATGAATTAATTTATCAGCAGTAGGTGCGAGGCCAATGCAGTGAACACATTAAAAGTAAAAAAGCCTGCACACTTTCTGCTTTTCTTACTTTTAATGTGTAAATGAACCTTTGAAAATTATTATTCATTTTTAGCACAAAAAAAAAACTTAAATCCCAGTCAAATGATTGAGATCTAAGTGAATCTGCATGTATAATACTTAACTGCACCCAAACAGTAAATGTAAACATAAACAACTTTTAATCATAATTTTGAATAAACTAACATTACAATCATTTTCAGTGAAGTTATATTTTGTCTAAAACATGCTTAGGGGAGACTGGGGCTAAAAGTAACAGGGGTAAGTTGTAACTTACCCTAGCACAAAAGCCTATGATTCAAACTCCATCATTTAGATGTCTCTAGTGAGCCCTATATGTAGGTCATGCAGCAGTGTGATGCCATCATAGAAGTTCTTTCAGTTTTGGAGTGAGGCCATTTTGTTTGGCTGTTGACAGGGTGAGTCAATTTTCAATATTCATTGCATTGACTCCTGGAATCAATGTGTTTGTGTGTAGCGGTTTGAAAGTGGAACAGAGTGCTATGGCCAACATTTACCCATGGCACAATGTCTAGAGGAAATACTTTAGAACTTTGGTAAATGGTGGGAATACTTCAAAGATCCCCTTTGGGGCTAGTTGTAACATGGCTGTTGGGTTAGGTTGTAACATTGTTACAATTTGCCCCCACAGCATATCAGTGCAACTTACTCCAGTACAGAGGTTACATTAACTGAAAATTCTCTGTCAATGACTGAATATTTTGAGTTTTGACAGAAAATTTTGAAGGCTGTCTTTCATTTTGAAGGATTGAAAAATCAAGCCATCGTCATCTTTTGAAAGTTTTATACACGTTTTAACACACACACACCAAATATATTGCTCACAAATTATATTTAGATTTGCATCCATTTATCCTGTAATCTGTGTTTTCTTACATGTATAATACTAGGTATATAATGAGAAGTTAATTAATGAAGGATAAAAATAGCTTATGACAGATTTTTTACAACCCTGTCTGTCAAAATGACTGAGAAAAATTATCCCTAGCGAAACCACTGCTCCAGTACCAGAGATACCAAGTTTGTTCAGCTTGAAAGTGAGATTTCACTCGACTATTATTTTTTTTTAAATAAAAGCATCAAATGGTGCATCCTAGTGACACTTGCACTATAAAGACTAAACTTAGTAAAGTCTAACTCAGAAACTGTCTTTTTTACCATCTCCAAGCATTTCATGCAGAATGTGTGAGGTGTATTGCCCTTTGTGTGAGAGCTGGAGGGAAGGGTCTCACACTCAATGCCTGAGACTTACCCCTGTGGTTGTTACATCTTAGCCCAGCATGGGGCTTGTTGTACCATTTTGGGTAGGTCAACATAGCATGAGCCCATGCCCTACACATAAAAAGGGGGTATGGAAGCACTGTATCAATAAATGCCAGGGATATGTCTGAGCAGCATCACCACATTTTAGCTCTTTTAAATATTCCCTAGAGACATCAAAATGTTGCAAATGTTACTTTTAGCCCCAGTCTCCCCTACTTCATCATGCAGCCTAAAGTTTATGTCTAGTGGAGAAAATTACTGCATTCACCATTTATATTTTCATTATATTTCATCTCAAAATGGAATACAATTGTTGTGCATTATTTTGCTGGTTAACAACTTTACGAAAATTAACTCTAGCAATTAACTTCAATTGTTCTTTTTTTAGCTTATAGTGTAATGAGATCCCAAGTACAACACGACAACAAAGCCATCACCAGCGTATCCTCCTGTATTCAGCACTTCACAAAATCAGAGAAAATGACACTCACGCCGAGTATGTGCGGGTGCGTTTGGTGGGCAGAGGGCTGGGCAGGTCCCGGGGCAGTGGTTCCTCTCCCCCCTCCTTCCATACTCGACTCCCCTCTCTCAGGAAGGGAAAGGACAGAGTCAGTGAGGAACTGGGGGAGCGTAGAGGGGAGCGCAGGGGGGAGCGCAGAGGGGGGTCAGAGGGAGATGTGGGGTCTGCCATGTCAAACACAAGGACGCTCTGAATGTGGCCCCGGGCTGCAGGCTGGTGACACTGGTGGTCCGTCTGAGTGGGACTCTCTGGCAGTGATAACCAGGTCAGTGTTGTCGCTTCAAGTCTGTCAGGAGGTCTTTCTGTGGAGGAAAGAGCCGCAGGGAGGGGATGGAAGGAGGACAGTGGGTTATCATATGGCCAGAAAACTCAATAAGAAAAGAGCACTCAATATAAGCCAAATCTGAGGAACAATATCTGCTTGTATAATGAAATAAATGGCCTATAAAATTCTAGTACACATACAATAGATTGCAAATGTCTAGTTGGGTGTACTGAAACCATGGATCTATTACATGGATTCAGACAGAAATACAATACAGGATGCAATTCATTGTTAAAGGTGCACTATGTAACTTTTTTATGAGATATAAGTGCGTATTTGACAGTGCACCCATAGTCACTGGGTCACTAAACGTCAAATACGCACTTATATCAAGATTGTTTTTTTTTACATAGTGTGGCCTAATGTGGCAATAACAAAAATGTAAACATCTCAAGGCTTACAACTTAGCTGACAGTCATTATTAGGATAGATATTCTACGTCTACTCTCGTCATTGTCATTGTGTTTACTACATAGAGCCCCGTTATAACGGATGTGTAGGATGCCCCGTACGCCCACATCCCCTCTAAACGTGACGACGTAGCCGCACTGGAGCCCCCATATGGCGTGACGTCAGATCAGCTGCAAAAGTGCACCACTGCGCACGTGACGTCAGTGGAACATACACTACAGCAGTGGCAACAAAAACATGATTGTCAATGTTTAATTCGCCAAACGCCGCTCTTAAAACAACATATTCACATGGAAGAGGAGTCAACAAAAATGACTAGTCTGTTCAGCCTTCTCATAGATAGGGTACTACATTTATCTTTGATAAAAATACAATTGTTCATGTGATATTGTCAGAACTGGGAACAAAATGGCATGCTGAATTTTAAATAAGACTATTCCAAGCAAAATGCATTGTAAACAATGTCTCTTTGATTTGAAAAGCCTGCTTATTGCAAACCAGCACCAATGTTTTTGTAAATGTAGCAGCTGGTCTGTTTGTTTTTAACCCCTGGACACTTTTTGCTCCAAAACGTTCAGCTACAGAAGATGCTAGTTCTGAACTACACCATTTCATTACATTTAATGCCTGAAGAGCATGCAACAGACACAATGTCCCAACCGAACCCCAAAACAAAGGCACGTCTTGCACAACAGATATTCACCAAAATGACTTACCGCATCGGCCGGGACAGAGGGCAGGGGACGACCAGTGAACACGAGAGCGCGTTTTAAGTCACTGTGAATTATATAACCGCTATTTAAATAAATAAGTCGCGTAAATCCGCGCAGATCACCGGAAAACCCTGATGTGCCCGTGCGCGAGGCGAGTCTGCGCAGCTGGCGGAGATTCCTATGGCGTGATGCTACTCGCTCCATGCGCTGAGGAGCTGCTCCAGTCCCCGTCAGGCAATCTGCTGCCGAGAGAACAGTATGCTCAGTGTATAAGGCAGGCTACTTCCGCTTTCTGACAAGCTGTTGTTGCCCCATTTCAGATTTCATCCATCACAACTACAACTCAACTGCCCCGAGCTGTGCCAACAATTGCCACACACCATAATAACTATGTGTGTGGTAGGGCAGCCATTGTCATCATTGGAATTATCTAGGAATTTACTTATTTTTCTTCTTTGATGTCACATTTCCCGACTTTTTGCACCCTCCTGTGTGATCTGATCTTAAAAGCTGTTTTAACTAGGGCTGCACAATATATTGCAAAAAAATATTGTATCGCAAATTCGCAATGCAATATCCATATCGCAAGAAGCCACAAAATATCGCCAATTCACTTTAGTCTTCCATCTGACTGAGATTTTTACATTTTTACTCACTCCGTAAAACCAAACATGCATGGGACAAATGTGCAGAAGTTCAGTTTTAGTTATAACTTTCCTAATTTAGTTAATGTTTTGGCCTCGGTTAGGTTCTAATTTAGTGTTTTTGGAGTCTTCTTTTGGCACAATATGCTGAAAAAAATGTGAATGGAACGGTTTACCCAAGTATCGCAATAATATTATTATCGAGATATTACATTCCCGTATCGCACATCGCAAGTTTCAATATTGTGCAGCCCTAGTTGTAACAAGTAAATGTCTCCATTGTGAGGTCAATGAGTCTTATCTAACATATAACACCTCAAATCAAAGTGACAATTCTTGTGATGCGGTGGGACATGGAGAGACAGACATTACCAAAAAAGAATTAAACTTCAAGATCAGTATTTTCTACTTTGGCATACAGATAGAAATAGGTCACAAAATATTGTAAAATATGCTAAATTAAGTGTTTTTAATGCACCACATGCTTGTCAAACCAACAAATCTTTTTTCAAATCATTTCTAATTTCTAAAGATTTGGAAACATTACCTTAAGCAGAGGAATCGAGTAAAAACTTGATATTTTAAAAGGAAATTCAACTAAATGGCAAAAATACTTTTAATGCCTACTTTAAACAACTGTCTTAATACTTTCCACTGACATCGAAGGCCTCAATATTGGCACAATTCATCCAAAACAACTAGCAAGCTGAGACACATGACAAGCATAATCAAAGTGGAGGACATGCCTGCTCTTGAAAAGAAAGAACAAATATGCATGCATATTTTCTGCAGTTAAGATGCCATTATCAAACCTTGCAACAATGCTGGAGTAAAAAAAAAAATAGATTTATGTAATCCTGAAGAGTTTAATCTGAATTCACACAATACAACAGGCCTACCATCTGTTCTGTATTTTTATTTTTCTCGAAGTTGTCCAACCGTTCCCTACAAACATGTGGCCAGACAGTGATCGCATGAAAAAGCCCAGTGTAAAGTCTCACTCCGGCTCGTTATGTCAACAAATACATTCTTTAAACGACGGATGAAAGGACTCAAAGACAGTGAAGGCCAATAAAAAATAAAAATGCTTTTTTTTATTTTTAATGTGCAACAAAATCTGCACGTAAATAAAAAATAGTCAATTGTTGTGATAATACAAACTTGAGGCACTCAAAATATATTTTTAACATGTAAAGTAAATTCTGTCACATAATTTAGTCTTTTATAAACCCTTTGTTGCTTGTTACTTAGTTGTTCCACCATGACAATAGACCCAATCCAGGTTCAGATATGGTCCCCTGTAGAGAACGATAAAAAAGCAGAGTTAAAGATGCTGAAGAGAAATGAGAAAGAAGTAGCATTACATACAGTACAGGCCAAAAGTTTGGACACACCTTCTCATTCAATGTGTTTTCAATGGGTTTTCTTTATTTTCATGACCATTGATAAAGAAGAAATTCCACTAATGAACCCTGATAAGGCACAGCTGTGAAGTGAAAACCATGTCAGCTGACTACTTCTTGAAGCTCATCAAGAGAATGCCAAGGCTGCATCTAAAATGGGAAATAAGCCTAGGAAATGTCCTTACCTTAATGTTGACCCGGACGTGCGTCATCGAACCGCCATGACAAGGAGCGTCTAAATTGGCCAGTTCAATGAGGAAGGAGCCAGGACATTAGCAGTGATGCTCCCTATCATAGTTCCTTTAGCATAGGAACCTCTGGAGGTCCCTTATCAGCATCAGGAGCTATCCCACAATCCTTTGCA
>OMNZ01096977.1:0-13236 GCA_900303255.1 Lesueurigobius sanzi | reverse complement strand
AAAACAACAAGAATAACCCGGCAAACTGATGAAAACACCCCCAAAGTTGAGATTGTGCAGCTCCTGCATCTTTTACGTCAGATGTATGGAAGCAATTGGTTTCGCCGTGTCAAAAAACGCTAAAAAGGAGAGCGGGTGGTGGACAGACATTGTGCAAGTACTGCCACACTACAGCCCCAGGACTATCTCAGCTACAGCCCGACTACAGCCCCGAGACTACAGTGCGATACAACAGGAGAAAGACCAGCAACATGCCAAGTCATCTGACGACCCATCACTCCGAAAAGCTTGAGTCTCTTACGAAGACAGCCACGTCCGATCAAAAAACCTTACAGGAGGCATTTTGGACAACTGCGCAAGGACTCAAGAAATCACCAGGAACATCGCAGAATACAGCATGTGATCTACGTCCCTTTTCTGCAGTCAATGGCAAAGGATTTAAAAGGTTAGTGGCTAAAGCTCCTGACTTGAACTTGCGGTTTTAAAGCACTATGATGGATGTTTTATGTTTCATGATCCATAAATATAACAATACATGGCCTGGTGACTGATAAAAGCAGATAAAATGTCAGTTTTTTGTTATTTATCATCATAAACACAATATCGTGAGCTATTTTACAATACCGTGAGCCTCTCCACAATATCGCAATAAATATCATACCGTGAGATCAATATCGATATCGTATCGTACCGTGAGATCGTGAGATCGTTACATCCCTATTGACTATGGCATATCCCACCTCTTGTATGTGGTCGTACCCTGCTGCCTGCTCCTCCTCGCCCCTCTGCCCTGTCCCTCCTTTTTTTCTCATTATATAGACAGAGTACAGTCCGCTGATCAGAGATGGCAGGAAGAGGACGGTGTGCACCCAGTCACATCGATTTATTTCCCTAACCTCAGAGCAGTTTTTAACCCACAGTGCGCTAAAATGGCAGTATGACTCATGTGAGAGCATAGACAGGATGCAAACACTGTCAACGTTATGTTACGAGGAGGGAACTGCGAAGATAGCTGCTTCTCCCTTGTTTTTGTTGTTTTTCTGCCTCTTCCTGCCTGGAGTCGTCACGTGAACTGCGTCATTGCGTCACTAGAGCGAGCCTCTCTGATTAGCTGCTGCGTCTAGCTCCAAAAGTTCAACTTTTCCAGCTTTGCTGTCTGCTGCTTGGAAAGCTCGGGGCGCTCGTCAGATGCTTGAAACGCGAGAAAAGCTTCAAACGCACAGCTCAGGACACGGCGCACGATCTCTTGACGCGCATCTACCATACTGTATATTTTGAATGCAGTGGCGTGCGGTGCATTTCCTCCCTAGGCCCTCTGTTACAGCCAATCAAAGACTGTGACGTCGGCAACAGCCCTCTAGATGGCTCTGTTATCATTTTACCTCTCGTGTCAGCTTGGCTGGAGGGCACGCCTACAGGATCCCTCACTGTGATATATGGAAAAAAGCCTTCAGAGACGACTCTGAGGGCGCAGGAAGAAGTCTCTGCCCTCGTCAACACGGAGCGAAAAAATCGCTTTTGACGACAATATAACGTTATAAAAAGTTATAAAATACAAATAATAATATAATTTTATTCTATATTTTTAAAACCTTTTTTTCCTCAAAATAGTTAGGCCATCAGAGAAGGCCTTGCTGGCCTTGACCGCACACCACTGTTTGAATGTAAAACCAATGCCTTTGCCGTCCACGAAGCCTTTGGTCTGAACACCTGTTTAATAAATCAGGCCCATAGTTTTTATGTAAATCTGCATTTGTTGGGGACAACTTGCCGTTCAGAGGATGGCCGCTGTGGAACTGGTCAGAGATATAAGACATTGCAGTTTCACAAAGACATTCAAGCTTTTTGTACCGAATTGTAACGATTAACCTACAGTGCGCTTTTATTACCGTGGTAATTATAAAACCGGTGAATCTTGACATCCCTACATCCATGTTCTGCCTGGCCCTCCTCACCGTGTCCAGACGTTTCTCTGTCTCCTCCGTGTCCTGGACGTCGGGGCTGGTTTGGTCCGAGTTACTGGAGTCACAGGAGGATCCGCGGCTGTGCACGAGGCTGGTGTGTGATCGCGGTGGAGACGAGGGAGAGTCCAGGCCTGAATCCTCAGAGTCCACATGGTCCTGGGTCTGTCCCCAGAGCTCCGAGTCCAGACGAGGGCTCTGACCCGCGGCCTCGGGGTTTGGGTCTGAGGATTTGGCCCGGTCGAATGCAGATGGGACAGCGGGCGGAGCAGCAGGAGAGAGCAGGTTCCTCTGAGAGCGACTGAGGACTTTGACTTTGGTCAGCACCACCTCACTGTCCACCACCGCGTCTGATTTATCTGGAAGACACAAGAACCATGGTCAGCCCTGAAATAAAACAATTCCAAAACAAGTCCAGCTGCAATAGTATAATTTCCTAAATGAATCTGTGGAGAAACTCTTTATACAGTAGATTAGAGCAGCTATTCCCAAAGTCTGGATCTTTGTGACTCCCTAATCCCACAGGGAGCCCTCAATAATAATAATTCCTTGTATTGTAATTTGGTACAAGAACAAATAGCTACGGGAGTGGGATAAATACTGGTTTAAAGTGGTAAGAATTGACAAATATCTAAACATTTCCTTTCTTCAGTGTGCATGACAAGCTTTTGGGGCCTCGCAGCACCCCTGAGCCCCCCCCCCAGTGGTCCCCGGACTCCACTGGATTAGAGAATTTACTTGTTTCCAAATGAAAATGTCGAATAATTTCTATGAGGTAAACAGCACTGAGACTAAATGATTAAACAGTGAAGTGTCTGTAGGGAATAGACAGATGAGTGTTGTGGTTGTGATGAGTGTTGTGGTTGTGATGAGTGTTGTGGTTGTGATGAGTGTTGTGGTTGTGATGAGTGTTGTGGTTGTGATGGACAGTAGTCTATGGAGTTCTGTATTAAAAAGTATATGACCATGTGCCAGTCTCCTCTACATGTTTTTTTTGTAATTTTTTGCAACACAAAAAAACATGAAATGTCTTTTATCCCGCGAGCTTTAACACAGTTTTATAAATCTGTTTTATAGATATATTTTTTTTTGTATTGCTGTTTTTATTCTCTTGTAATTGACACATTTCAGGTTAAACATTTTGCTCTTTCCTGCTATGTCAATGTTTAATAAACCTAAACCTAATTATCGAAGTGAATCTCTAACCTTGCTATCAAGCTTTGTTTTTGCTACATCTTCAGCTCAAATGTATAAGTCGCCGTTCTCACAGAACACAGCACTAAGGCCAGAACAGGTCAGCACTGGGTTTAATATGATCAACTTATGTTTCTACTTTTAGGCTTGTAGTATTTGATTGAATTGAGAGCTTCCCCCCTCAGCCCTCGTGAACCGCTCCAACAAGCAAACCACTCCAGACCTCAGTCTGAGTTGGAAGCCGCTTGGACCTAACCCGGCATGTGCCAGATTGATATGTGTAGCAGTCTGATTTGAGTTCTACACATTATTAATCTGGGATGGGTCTCGTTCAATCCGCTCGTGAAACGGAAGGGCCGTTACAGCAATACTAAGCTAATAAAATAAGCTTAGACGTAGCCATGTTTGTTATTCTTCGGCGTTTGGTGCATGTCCCGCCTTAAATACCAATGCAGGCACGTCATTGGTCCGCATAAATGGATGAGTCGAGCCAAACATTAGTGATTGAACTCTTTCTAGATGTATTTTCCAGAGTTTGTGAAATCACAAATCTTGCGGGAATACAACTAATAATAATACATTTTATTTATAACACACTTTAAATCAAAAAGCAAATCTCAATGTGCTACAAAAAAGAGATAAACATAAAAACCTGCAAATCAACAACAGCAGTAAAATAAAAAAGTAAATATTAGCCATAAGCTCTCCTGAACAGGATGTTCTTCAGTCCTCTTACAGGTGTCCACAGTCTGTGGGGCCCTGAGGTGGTCAGGGAGAGCAAGGATATCTTGGAGTTCAGTTGGTCAAAGGCTGTGGAGACTCTGGCAAAGCGCTGCGTGTGTCCCGTTCCGCTCAAAATAGGGCTAATGGAAATCCCAGCTCACAGGAAGTGCTATGACAATGAGGAAATGCTTTCACAACAAAAGTGGGCGGGGCAGAACAATGTCAATACAGCACCAAAGCTGATCTCACCATCAAAGATATAATGTGTTCTTTTACTGCAATTACTCCAACTGGCAATTGGATAAGCAAATGTGAGATGTAAATAGTCTATAGTTTTAATCAACTGTTGGACCCCAGGAGGGATGGCTACAGCTTGACTGCGCTCATGGGGATCCTTTCAATAAACAATAGACAATGAACAATAATATCATAACTTGAGATCAATCGAGTTAGAGAGGACAGTGCTGTGGAGATTGGGCAGAAACAATGGTGTTTTGTTCAAAGAGCAGCTGAGGGCAGAGAGAGAGCTGTCATAATCTGATCAAACACTCACATCTGATTTAATAATGTTTAGTTTCAAATATGGAGCCAGAGAGAACACAATGTCACACTGAACGGCTGAGTATGTCCTTGTGCTGGTTCAGTTTAGTCCATCTCATTAATCATCGTGTTTGGCAGCTGATTTTGTGTCTGTAACATCATGAGTTTGGAGTTTGGAGGAGTACAAAGAAAAATCTGTGTGTAAATGGTCCTGGAATGAAAGCATACGTACAGGTGTTTTGTTTCAGGCGAGACACTGCAGGCAACATTTTCTTTCTGGTTTTGGTCCAGTTTACTCTCTTAAACAAATAAATGACCTAATCTTTACAATAAGGAGTGGAATTATTGCATTGATCCGTTGTTTCTCCCTTCTACAGACTCCAAACTTCTCTGTCTTGGACATGAAGATTTGTTCAGAGGGATTTTTCAATATTTAATTGCTAGCCTGATTCACTGAATATTGAACCAGGAAATGGCTAAAAGTGAACCCTCCAACTGTTGAAGGTTGGATCAATATTATTCAAGAAATAATGGCCCGAAAACTGTTGTAAAAAAAAATGTGACGCTAATTGTTGTCAGTTTCTGTTGAGCATCATTGATAACGCTCCAAACTGTTTCATGAAACTGTATTTTTTTTGTCAGTTCTCCTGTTCAGTCTGGTCCGGTTTCTCTTTCGACTTCAGTCAGTCACATTTTTATGTGTGGCTTGTAAATATTACATGTATACAGTATATACATATACATGTATATATTTTGTTGTCATGTGACATGTGTGGCTGTCACTTTAATGTGGCTCACACCTGCAACATCAATCAAACCTGATGAAGACTCTAGCAGTCGAAACGCATCGTTAAATAAATTACTATTTTTGCAGATTCAGATGCCTCAGCTTCTTGTTTTCTATTTTGTAATATCATCTTTGCTCTTCCAGTCTGATGAGCACCTGTAGCTTTTAGAAGAAGAAGAAGAAGAAGAAGAAGAGCTTTATTTATATAGCGCCTTTCACAGACATAGTCACAAAGCGCTTTACATGAGATGATTTTTGCATTCACTCCAGTGGTAACCAGCGCCTTGAGGCAGACCGACAGAGGTGTGGCTGCACACATCATGCGCCCACCGATTACCACCATTCACTCTCTCGCTCGCTCTCCTTCATCATGGCCTATTGTACATGTTTTTGGTGGTGGGGGAAACCTACGCAGACACGGGGAGAACCTGCAAACTCCACACAAAGGCCCCGTCCTGGCGTGGGATCGAACCCAGGACCTTGCTGTGAAGGGCAAGAGCTAACCACTGCGCTACTGTGCCGCCGTGACTATTCTCCTTGAGAAGATTTTCACTACGGTCCAGTGCAGCACTCTCTGCTTCGTTTTTTCCATTATTCAAGAAACTTTTAATATAGAAAAACTCTCATGCACCCCCAGATTTGAAAGAGACATATTCTACAAAATCTGGTCAAATGGGACTCTATGTAAACCCCATAAGGTCTGACTTTGTGTAATTGTTTCAAGTGGATGGAAACTAAATTCATTTCTGCATATCAGTACTCTTCCCAAACTTGTATTTGTTATTATAATTGTACATAATTAAGGGCAGAAAGACAGAAAACTTCCCATAAATATTTGTCTCATGTTTACGTCTGGAATATACTGCACAGGTTTCTTGTTGATACAGTGTCACTATATCCCTTATTCAGCTGCAGTGTCTCGCCTTAACCTAAGGTGTATTGAAAATGTATATCTTGCCATGAATCATAATAGTAAAAAATTTATCAAAATCGTCATTAACTTGCAATGAAAACCAAGATTGATCAATATGTGCAAAAAAATGTGATTATTGTTTTCCCATATCACCCAGCCTTAGTTCTGGTATAATCCTGGTTAGCCTTGTTTGGTTCTGTTTAGCCCTGGTTAGTTCTTTCTGGTTTATTTCTAGTTTTGATGGCACAGTGGTTAGAGCTCTGACTTCTCAGCCAGAAAGCCCCTGGTTCTATTCCTTGGTGTGGAGTATGCCTCTGATCTTCACACACCAGAGAAGAAGAAGAGACAGTGAAGGGGCCGAGTGTCAGAGTCATGTCTCAGGAATGACAGGAATGCAGCTCCGGCCCACCACTCCAACTCCGATACTGCGTATGAAAATACTGCTACTACTGCTGCTACTACAACTACTAGGCAAGGCCCAGACCGTTTTATTTAGGCACATTTCATATTTAAAAAAGCAACTTAAGGGGGCCAGATGGCTCTTTGAACATGTAAACGTTCACCTGGAAACAAATAAATGACCTAATCTTTACAATAAGGAGTGTTATTATTGCACTGATTCATGGTTAGTGATTGCGTGAAGCCATTTATTGTCGAAAAACCTTACGCTTTTCAACTAGAAACTAGCAAAATGTCCCTGATCAAAAGTTTACATACTGTGCATCTTAAAACAAACTTATTTTTTTTCCAGTGTCCAATTTTGTCCTGTATTTCAGCTGAAGTGAGTTTTTCTTTGCTCCTGAACAGTTTTCCTGGCAGTTGTTGAAGGTCATGTAAACGTCAGATCAGGGACATTTGAGTAGTTTCTGTTTCATTATGATTTCAAAAGAGTAAACTTTGACGATAAATGGCATGGCACAACCACTCATTGGCTCTCTTTAGAGGGAGCCGACAGTTTGCATGGTACTTTTGGTCGTTGTGGCCTGGTTTGGTCCTGGTATAATCCTTGTCTAGTCTTGATTTAGACTTGGTTTAGTCCCTGTGTAGGACTGGTTTAAGTCATGGTTTAAGCCTGGCTGGTTTAGTTCTGGCTTAGTCCTGGTTTAGTCCTGGTTTTGGGGCGTGTTTAGTCCTGGTGTAGCTGAGGTCATGTTGTCTCCCAAACACAGCTGTATCCTATCATTATCGTGAGTCAGGAGGACTCAACATGTTTTCAACATGAAGTGTGACTCACACAGACCCCAAATCCTGGTCCAGACCTGGTTTAGTCCTCATTTAGACTTGGTTTAGACCTGTTTTATTCTGGATTCAGGGGTGACATGGTTTAGTCCCATTTTGTAAATGTTAGCACACATGGAGGGCATCTGTACATGATAATCTACTGTACCTCGCCTCCATGGTGATAGGATTGTCAGAGTCCTGCTCCAAGCGATCACCAGCCCGCTCTTCCTGTGCCTCACACTCATCCCCTGCTCCTGGGTTTGTCCTGGTTTAGTCCTGATTCAGCCCCGGTTTAGTCCTGGTTCAGCCCTGGTTTAGTCCTGGTTCAGCCCTGGTCCATGGCCCAGTGAATGCAGCTGCAGAGATGACTGTTCTGTGACAGAGAGAGAAGTGTTCATTCCTCTAAGGAGAGGAGGGAGGAGTGACATATTCCTCACACCCCCAGGGTTAGTCTGCCCCCTGCTGGAGAACAGCAACATTCATTTTTGTATTTCTATGTGAATGAAACCTTTATTGTCCCAAACGGGAATTTGTCTTGCACTGAGAGAAAAATGCACAGAAGATGACATAACGTACATATAATAAAAAGCATAGCTACAAAGGGTAAAAAGTACATTCAGACGTCCAGAAAATCTAATACCAAGTGCAGATGTGGTGCAGAGCAGTTGCTAAAGTTTACTCAACAGCTGGATACTCCTCGGGACAGAAGATGTGATGCCTCTTTCTGTCCTATACCTGCGACCAGATGGAGGAGCACATACTCGGTCCACAGGATCTGCCACGATCTTATTGGCCAGGTTCACGGTGAACTTGTCGCACAGACTGGAAAAGCTGTCCATTTGCTGAAAGATTACCTTGAAACTGATATTAATAACCTTCAGTGTGTGTCGACCTCATGGCAGCGCCACCGTGAAACATGTCAGCTCAGTTTTATCCTTTGGACCCACCCTTTTTGCAGTCAACGGTTTACTCAAGGGTGTGATTTTGGGCCGGCCGGGGGCTGAAATTCACCTACAATGGTGGCTCGCCATTGTAGGTGAATTTCCCCTATTGTAAAGCGGAAAATTGATGATTGACAACACTTGGACAAAGCCTGACTGTAGCCTGATAAATATATAATAATAATAATAATAATAATAATAATAATAAAGGCTTACAAGTATTACAAGCCTGTGTAGAAATAATGAGATGAAAATATGTGTATGTGAGGGGGTCTGGGAGTAGTCCCCCCGGAAAATTTTTATTACACAGATGTAATTTAGTGCAATCTGGTGTATTTTAGATGACCATATTGTATTGTATCATATTGACCGTTATTACACAATGATAATAAAACACTAAAAGCAAACCTTTTCCAGTATTTATTTCAAGTTTATTAAATTATTCAATGCTTGCAGTCCAAGGACTGAACTTTAAAAACATTAAAAATAAAAATAAACACACAACCCCACATTTCATGAAAATGTCCCTTTTGAGTCCCGACTGTAGCCTGACTGCTGTTGGAAGTACAGATTGTCCATATCTGTATTCCAGATATGGACAATCTGGAAATACAGATTGTCCATATCTTGCAGTACAATATTTGTACTCAGAGATGTTATTTCTGCTGTGCAGATTTCTCTGAGTGTTCTCAAATCTGTTTTTGGCAACAGTTGGTGCAGTGGGTGTCATTGTGGCCCATCTCCCTGACCAGCTTCACAGCAGTCTTCTCTCAGGTGTGGACCCTCCTTGAGAGGGCTCTCTTTTGCATCCTCTGCAGCTGTGCAGCCTGACTTTGTTTACACCCCACTAAGAGGACACTACCATACTCCAAGCATGGCCTCACCAGTGTGGTGTAGATCAGGGGTCCCCAACCTTTTTTGCACCATGGACCGTTTACTATAGGCATTATTTTCACGGACCGGCTTTCCACGTGTGGCAGATAAATACAGCAAGAATGAGTGAAGTGCATGAAAAGTAAAACTCACCAAACGCTGAATCAGTGGGAGCCCTGGGCTGGTTTCTTTGCGAGTAATTGCTTCTGTCCTTCTTGTTTGTGTTTTTTGTCTTTCAAAAGACTCCAAAGATTTATATTTTAATCCAGGGTGTTTAGTCTCCATGTGCCGATGCAGTTCGGAGGCTTCTTTGCCTTGTTTGCCTGTCTCCACATATTATGCCAAGCGGACTTGGCGCATGCAAGAGTCTCTCCTGTAGCGACAAACCAAGCTTGTGTGCTTCCTACATGGCTTTTTAACGTAGTTACGTGCTTACGAGCTTTTACGTGGTTATGTGTCGAGGACCAGAGCGTGGATATATAATAAAACCATATATCTATGGACAAGCTTATCGGCGTGTGGGGCAGGCCAAAGTCAAATCGCAGTATTTGGATTTCGGAGATTATTTACAGTTTCTGTGCGACCTGGTAGCAAATGCATCACGGACGGGAACCGGTCCACGGCCCAGTGGTTGGGGACCCTTGGTGTAGATGGTCAATAGGTCCTGTTGTGGTAGGCATAAGACGGTCAGGAAGTGGAGCTGCTTAGAGGCTTTCCTCACCATTTGATCGTTGTGTGAGTCTAGGTGAAAGCCCAGGTATTTGGTGGTGGTAAATACTGGGACTTCCTTTACCCCTAGAACCAAAGGAGCAGGCTGTGGCGGAATTTTTGCAAAGCATATTCGGAGCTCCACAGATTTGCTTCCATTGAGCTGCACATTATTTTCTTTGGCCCATTCATCAAACTTTAGACTCCCCAGGGCCATAGTTTTATCACTCCCAACTTTATCAAGAGTTATGGCCCTTGACAGCCTGATGTCATCTTTATATCCAATGTTGAAGGTATCTTTGAAAAATGTCTCACGAGTGGACATGTAGAGGAGGAACAAATGAGGAGAGATGACCCCTCCTTGTGGGACACCAAGCCTGAGCCCATGAACTGTACACCTCATTGGCCACCACCCTCTTCCAGTGAGGTCACTGTGCAGCCAGGTTAATAATCTGGGGCATAGCTCCAAATTGACCAGATTAAACATTAGCAGCTATGATCCACCAGATCAAATGCAATTTAAAACGTGAAACACATGTTACCATCTATAAGCGGCTGCCACATGACAACAACAAAAATGAAATGAAAAAAAGTCGCAGAACACCTTCTGTTTCTGTAACTTTTATAATGGTGCAGTAATAATAATAATAATGCATTGGTTTTAGAGCTTCTGGACTCTCAGCTGTACATGGCATCATTCATTCCCTCCACTTGGTGTTGGTAAGCTACTATTGTAGCCACGGCTGCCCAGGGTGGACAGACGGAAGCAAGGCTGCCAATCTGTGCCATCAGCCCCTCTGACCACCACACTACAGGTCATATAATCGTCATATAGGTTATATCGTCTTATAATTAGAATATCATGGAAAGTTGATTTAAATTCAGTCATTCCATTCAAAAAGTGAAATTTGTATTTTATATTCATTCATTCATTCCACACAGACTGATATATTTCATGTGTTTGTTTCATTTATTTTGATGTTTACAGCTGAAAACTAATGCAAATCCCAAATTCAGTATCTATGACTTGAGACCAGTACAAACAAAGGTTTTTTAGAAATGTTGGCCAACTGAAAAGTATGAACATGGAAAGTATGAGCATGTACAGCACTCTTAGTTGGAATTACTGAATTTAAATCAACTTTTTCATGATATTCTAATTATATGACGAGCACCTGTACATTCACTCAGGCTTCCTGGCCTTTCCCCAGTGGTCTCCCATCCAAGTACTGACCAGGCCCTGCCCTGCTGAGCTTTAGATCTAACGGGATCAGGCAGAGCAAAGGTTATAAGACAGTGTCAGTGCCCTCTGCTGGACAGGTTTATTTGACATGTTAATGAACACACATGAGAACCATGCTTGTAAACACACCACTCTGGATTGTAGCCTTGGTCTAATTTCCATCCGTTGTCCCACACTCGTACACACAAATGCACTGTCATTCATTCTGACCTATTGTACATGTTTTTAGTGGTAGGGGAAACCGGAGCACCCAGAGGAAACCTATGCAGACACAGGGAGAACATGCAAACTCCACACAGAAAGGCCCCGTCCTGGCCCGTGATCGAACCCAGGACCTTCTAGGTGTGAAGCACGAGTGCTAACCACTGTGCTACACTACCTTCCCAGGTGTAGAATTCCTTCCTTTTTTACATTTTGGCTGCTCCCTTGCGACTGGATCGAGCATTTTGATTATTTCTTACTTATTTATTTATTTATTTATTTAAAGGGACAATGCCATCTGATCTGTGAACATTTAAGGATATCATTACATGCTCAGAAATGTATGCTCTACAGGTCACGGGCCGGATGAGATAATCTCGTGGGCCGAAGCCGTATGTTTGACACCCCTGGTTTAGCTCATCTAGAAAGTTATTGGTTTAAGCAAATTAAACAACCTTGGTCTTGTTATTCTACATTGATGGTGGGTATACACTATACCAGTTGACAACTACTGTTCTGTGTCAGATGGAGGCATAATTGCTTACATTATGCAGTGGAGTGGATCGATAGACATGACACATAGACATGGGGATTTGACGCTATCTTCGTGGGAGCAGAAGCATCATTTCCCTGGGAAGATCGCCACAGAGACACCGCAGGACAGGCCAGGATTTGGCTTAGATCTTCGCAAGACCAAGTAGCATTTTCCCTGGGGACCATCGCACACAGACAATCGCTGGAGCAAGGAGCTCGGGCAAGGAGTATTTTCCCTTGGCAAGATCGCGAAAAGAGCTCGGAGACCACCACCGGAGCGCCAGAAAGGACCATATTGGTACTTCTATGGGAGAATTAATCTGACGAACACAACACAAAGTAAATAATTTAAGCTTTCCATGCCTGGTCACATATGTCTAAATTATCAAAATACGCATTGATCATGCTCTTGCACGGCTGAGAAAGTTTTCTTCTGGTGTTAAAATATTTGCGTTGCTATTGCTAACTAAAGAAATAAACAAACTCACTCCATTCATTTTGCTGGGCAGAGGCCTAAAGCTTGACGGAGAGTAACGGTTGCTAGGATATATCCTAGGATATATGATTGGACAATGTCATTTTGGGGTGGGGTTTTGCGAAAGGTCAATTCCTGTAGTTGCCACATACAAAACAGCTAAATTGTACACATTTGTACCAATAAATCATCAGCACTTTGCTTGAACGAACAAACTGTCTGCACAATGCTTTTGCAGTCTCAGCCTGCAGCATCTCCTGGCTGGGATATCTATGTACATGGCTTGTTCACAGACTGTCCCTGAGAACTTTGGACTTCTATCATTATGTTAATCCGTAAGCATTTGTCCGATTTCCTCTCAAGCACGAGTGTGTACCCCCAAAAATGCGACGCAGGAGAGGAGGCGTGAGCTATAGCCTATGTCAACAAGCTACACGTGCCTTTTTCACTTCTCCGTCATAACAGCGGCACAACCAAACAGCAGCCACAGCTTCATGTGTGATGCAGAGAACAGTACTCAATGATCGCCAAATACCACAAGAACCACTTTTCCAATCAGATCTGAAACACAAACATTTAGGCACTCACAGTTTCAGCCGTAGCACCTCTCTGTCACAGGGCTGATGTCAGCCTGGCTCCTTCTCCTTCTTAAATCCACTGGAAAAAACGTTCATCTCCTTCACCTCTTTTTAATTTCGTAATTTTAACTGTAAACAAGTCCACGTGTTGTCCTACGCTGACAACACGGTGCTCATGTTGCAGGACAGAGACACATAAAGCCCCAGCGCCAGTGGCTTCAGTAGTTTGAGAAATTGACAGACTCGTGTCCCAAGCAGCAGTAAGTAAACAAAACCTTGCTAATTCAAGAATTTCGCGCCTAGTCAGATTAACAGCAAGTCCCCACAGTCCCCACGTAAACCTA
>OMNZ01096976.1:0-14451 GCA_900303255.1 Lesueurigobius sanzi | reverse complement strand
AAACTTCTCAACACAATCTGACACTGTTGGATACGATTCAATAACAAATATGGACCTAATGCTCATTAGTTAATCGTGAACACATCCACTTACTCAAAAACTGAAGTCGGTGTATTATCTTTCATTTATTGAAGAATAAAGAACAAAGTACATTTTGGTTAAATGCTTGCAGCTTGCAACATAAAGTGTAGGGATGGTCCGATATGAAAATTTTCTGCCGCTATCCATTTGCCTCACTGCTGTGGCCAATATCCAGTATTTGACAATATTAATATCAACATTTAAAATCAATAACAAGACCCACTCACATGGAGTAAAGTTCCTTAATTCATCATTGGAAAAAATGATAATGCAATGACTTTGGCTGGTTACAGTGGTTCACTCAGATTTCTTTAGAGACTATGATGGCTATTAAAATCCTGCTTCCTCTTGGACATTGTTTTGTGAATTTGTGTTGGAGATTCTTTTATTTATATGAGTTATAACTCATTTCAGCACATTTGAATAAACCGTTGCCCCAGTTGGATTTTTCCATATCGGACAGATACCAATATTTGAAAAACCGATATATCTGACCATCCCTAATAAAGTGTAAGAATAATTGGTCAGACACAGTGTCTCAAGGCTCAAGGCCGTCTAACACCTGGGGGGAAGAACGATACGAAGAGACACAATATTTTTTAATTATATCAATGCGTATCTAGGTATAGGATATTTTGAGCACACCCCTGGGTTGTTTTTGTTTGTTTGGATATTACATCGTTTGGACATTGCATTTGTTTGTTTCACTGTTTTAATGCATGCGACGTCCTTTGAGGCAACTCTTGTTTGTGATACTGGGCTATACAAAAATAAATTGATGGATTTCTTAAATGACATAAAATATTCCCTACGAATCATTGGTTCATTGGCATTTGTCATAAACTGCTATATCTCTATCCCGTTTCCAACCAGTGTCCCAGATGTCCTCCTGTTTGTATTGCTTGCTTACATGAAAATATATTCATAAAAACGCGTCATGGGATCTGTAAATTGGATTAGCCATTGTTGCCGCAGCCTTTGATGTAATATTGCTTGCCATATATCCTGTATGCGACCAGTCAGGGGCTATTAAAATCCTGCTACGGCTGGCGTCACCTTTAATTGCTCCCGACTGAGCCGCCTGATTTGTGAATATTTTAGCATGCATTGTGGGAGGTATTTATGGCATGTCAGCAGGTGGTGAATGGGCTTCCGGATCCTGATCACGTTGTGTGTTAGCAGTCCTTAGGAGCCTGATTGCTCACGACTGTGTGAGTTTGTGCCCACGCAGATCATCCATATTATCGCACATCTTCTTTGGCTTTAACTGTAACAAATGGAGCTGAGGGATTTCGGAAAAAAAGATCTCATTTTCTGACAAGGATTGCTTTTTCATTTTGCTTTTTAGATGTATTTAGCTGTCCTTTTATGTTTTTAAAAGCAAGATTCTAGATTCTTGTCCACTTCATCTCTCAACGTTACCAGGTTATAATCTTTTCATGACCTCATGTAGATGCTGTATTGCTTTGACTTAGACTTATCTCCTTCCACTCCTGAGACTTGGATAAACTTTATTGATCCACAAGGGGAATCGCATGGTCACAGTAGCTTAAAAAGTAATCTGAATAACAGAAATAAAGATGAAAGAATAGAATAATTAGTAGAAGATAAGCAGATTAGGTACAAAATATGGAAATATACACAGGGTTTCCGCGCGGCATTACAAAGCATTAAGTCATTACATGAATTGTGTCAAAAATAAGGCCTTAAATGTCATTAAAAAACATTAAATAGAATTAAAACTGGCATTAAATCAAGCATTCTTGGAAAATAAAGACATTCTTCAACTGGTTTTACTGCAGACGTTTGGCAAAGATCCAAAAATAGTGTCTATTCTGATGTTTGGAAAGAAATGACACACTATTTCTGTTCAAAAGTTGTCAGTTGTGTCAAAATTTGTATTGAATATGGAAATTAATATTAAATACACACCAATTTGTGGAATTTCTGGCATTAAAAGTGTAGAATTTGGGCATTAAAATGGCATTAAAAAGCATTAAATTTGACTTGCTGCTACATAAACCCTGATACACAAATATACCAAATTAAAATAGGATGGTAAAATATATAAAATTGAAATATGCAACAAATATAATGCTGCGTAAATTAGTTTTTGGTTTGACCAGTAGTTGCTGCACATAACTCCGATCACAATCCAGTCTAACACGTGAAAGTCAATAAAACATACCAAGGTTACCGTTATTGATTTGTTGTTGCTTTGCTGCGACCGTATGCCAGTTATGTAATCATGTTTTTTCCCCTCGTGTTTTTTTTCAGACGTCATCTGACTGCGATGACGAGCCGGCCTCCTAGCCATGCAGAGAGCGCCCAGTCCACGAGCAAACAGCCGAGCGCCGGGGCTCCCAAGCTCCAGGTGCACCGGTCCCCGTCCAGGGAAACCATCACCATCCACTTCTCCGCTCTGGGGAACGACGAAGAGGAGGAGGACGGCGAGATCTACATGTCAGAAGTGTCTCCTACCTCAGCCGCCTCAGACGCAAATGTTGTGACTGGGTTGGAGGCGAGCGAGGAGATGTTTGAGGATGCCTCGCAGGACCTGTCAGCGGGAGGAGCTGTCGGTCCACATTCACCAGGACTTTCCGCGAATTCTAAACAAACCTCTCCAACTGTATCTCGAAATGACGGGCAAAAAGGCACCAGTCCTACGCCGTCTAAATCTCTGAGCTTTCCCATAAGCGACAAACCGTTCCTGAGCCTGGTCAAGTCTCTCTCCTCTGACGTTGAGCCCAAAGATCTCTCCTCCTCCTCCTCTTCTTCAGTCCGACACCTAAAAAACCTGGTTAAATCCTTCTCTTCCGACACTTCATCCCAGGACCAGCCTTCCTCTTCCACCTCCCGTCTCCCCGAATCTCGCCTCAACCTGCAGCTCTTTAAGCAGTTCACCCAGTCGCGTTTACCCACCGCCTCTTTCGGTGCGTTGGGCGACTCCAAAACGGCGCCCACCTCCCCCATGACCTCCTCGGAAAACCGTAGCTTCTTCAAGGTGTCCGAAGTCGAGGCGAAGATCGAGGACACCAAGCGGCGCCTTTCCGAGGTCATCGCCGAGCCTCTCCAGTTGTTGACTAAAATTATGGACGAAAAAAGCGGTAGCAGCATTTATCGACCAAAAGTGCTCTCCTCCAGTGCCTCTGAGCTCTCGAACATTTCCTCGCTGAACGGCCATCTTGAGAGCAACAACAACTATTGCATCAAAGAGGAAGAAGGCAGTGATTTGGAAGTCGAAAGTCCCAATAGTGCGGCCATAAGTTTGACCGATTCACCGATTTCTTCATTTACTGACACGAAAAGCCCCTCGAAAACGTCTTTTCTGTCCATGTCCGCTCTGGCGAAGCAGGAGGACGATGAATTCTGTATTTTAACAAATGAAGATTTTGAGACCTGCACGGACACAGAGGGAGACCTCGGCGACCAAACGGAGGAGTCTAAAGCTCCCCTTAGCGGTAGCACTGAACCAGGAAGTGACGATGAATCTGAATGTATTGAGCCTGCTCCAAGCGTGCCGCATTACACGTTAATATTCCTGACTTTACTGGTCTATGGGTACTTTGTATTGCCTTGGCCCTCCTACGTCGGGGGCATGCTGCTTGGGATTGGACTGGGTTTCCTCTTGGCCATCGGAGTGGTCTGGCTCACCGGGCCCAAGTCGTCCAGTGGGTTCCGGTATTCCAAGCCACAGATAAAGTTGGACATTAAACAACCAGAAATTTACAAAGTAAGTGTTATTTTGAAGATTTTAAGGTAGAAGTCCATTAATGAGAGGAAGAGAAGGGGGAGATCAATTTTAAAAGTAAACTCCACTTCCACTCTTCATTGGACCTGAAAGCCCTTCTTAGTTCCCTGCATATGCGTTCACACTGGCTGCTGGAAAAAAAAAATGTGTCAAAGTTCTGGCAACGGGGATTCTGAGGAAGGGATGTACAGTATGATTATTATTTATCTTACATGACAAGTTAGGCCAAGACAGTGAATTTTCTGCTATTTCTATTATATTTGTAATACATTTAGACTTACAGACTATCACTTTAAATTAAAAGTGTCGAAGTTAAATAGAAATGTATTGTATTGACAACTTGAACACAACTTTGTCTCCGATGCTTTGCACAAAGGGTTTGAGAGTGGTGCAATTTCAATTTCCATGTGAATCAGAACTGCTCCCTGACATTTCAATTATCAGTTTGAACACTTGTTAATTTCCTACGGATCTTATCTTAACTAGTGTATCATTTCTGCCCTGTATGTGACATTTTTTCTCAGTAAGACTTAAAAGCCCAAATAAAAAATAAAACCATAATCATGCATACATTTCCATATCTGATTGGTATGCCCCGAAGAAGACCAAGTTGTTGGTCAAAACACCTTGGTCATGTCCCTGTTGGTATATTAAAGGACTTATTGAACTTGGATCGTCTTGTATTCGTTTTAAGATAGCAAGCATACCCTATCTCCATCCTCGAAGAGCACCTATTGGACCCTGTGACGCACTCGCCTTCTGTTTGACTATTTCCACATCTCTCTCTCTCTATCAGGGCTGGATGAACGAGATATCCAACTATGACCCAGAGACGTACCACGCCACGCTCACGCACTCGGTGTATGTCCGCTTGGAGGGGTCCACCATCCGTCTGTCCAAACCCAACCACAACATCTCCAGGAGGGCCGCGCACAACGACTCCAAACCCGACGTCACTTTCATCAGCCAGAAAATCTACGACCTCAGCTACAGTAAAGTAAGATCTTTGATAGATTTGGCAGTAATAAGGATTGTTCTTTGCTATGGCAGTTGTCGGGGAGCGGGTAATATCATCAGTAAATGGGTTTTTGAGTGTTTGTAGAATGACAAGGGCTCTCTTTGTGATTACTATGCATGAGAGAGTGACTTTCAAAATGCACAAAAGTGAATGAATCCCATCCATTTCAGAACATGTTTGTAGAAGTCTAACATTCTGGGTTTCCCCTTTTTTTGTAGCATTATTGCTGCCTTTGAGATTAAGTTCATCATTTCTACTCTACCCTATTACTATGTACATACTCACAAATTGGTCTTCTTCATTCTCCACAGATACATCTAGTGCCTCAAGGCCTGGCCAGAAAGAGAATATGGAACAAAAAATATCCCATTTGTATTGAACTTGGAAAGCAGGATGACTTTATGTCAAGGACAGAAGGGGACCGGTGGGAGTCCCGTGAGAATTCACCCACCAAAGACAAAACCGACGGGACGGGAAGCGTGTCCGTGTCTCAGAGTGTGACTCTGTATCTGTTTGGGAGAACGGGGCGAGAGAAGGAGGAGTGGTTCCACCACTTTCTACAGGCCTCCAAGCACAAAGTCAACCTGAAGAAGTCTGCGAGCGTCACTGTGTTTAAGAGTATGTCAACTTTTTTGTCTTTTACTTTTGTTTATTACATCTTGTTCATTTTTCAATGATCGCAAATGAACCAAGGATTAATGATTATTGATTTATGTTTATCTGACCTACATTATTATTTAGAAAATAAAAATGTTTATCTAGTCTAGATCTTTTTTTTCTTGAGGGATGGAGTGATTGATTTCTCTGAACAACTAATTAATCATTTAAATAGATCATTTTTGAGTGTCTTGACAAATCTGTCCTTGCCAACTGCAGCTGGGGGCGGTCACAGTCGCAGTGGTAGCCGCAGCAGTCTGGATGAAGCTCTGCTGACTCAGTCCAGGCCAAAAGACTCTTCCACATGCACAGCGTCTACAGCTGCCAGTGCCAAAACCTCTCCGCTCCTGGACTACAGCATATACATGGCCAACCTACTGCCAAACCAAGAGGCCGTCAGCCCCGCCTCGGCCAGCTCCTCCCTGCACAGTCCCATGAGCAGTCCTGGTGCAGACAAGAGGGTATTCAATTTTCATTTTTAACATACCCAGGTTATTCCAAGTGACCAAAATCATGAACTTTTACATTTTACGGAGAAGAGTTTTTGGTAGGTTCATCTAAGCAACTCTTTGCATTTCACCTTTTAAGTTTAAGTCCTGATTTAGTTTCCTCTGTCTGTGGTTGGCATATGGTCATACAGTATAGCAGTTATAGGTGGGCAATATATCGTCTACAAGATACTATGAAATTGCAGTTTGGACATGTACAATTTCACAATATCAAAGCTCCAAAAACATCCGCCATAAAATACAAAAGAAATATACTTGATGTGTAGTCTCTCAAAATATGGTACATGTATAATAGTGTTTTTCAGCACTTTAGTGGTTTATTAAAGACTATTATCTTTTTGACAATGATCTAAATTGAGATGTTTGCCAGCACATGTTTTGACAAATTAGCGCTTGTTATCATTATCGAGAAAGTCCCCCAAGATATGGAGATATTCATTTTTTTAACCACACATCTGTCAGTCTGTCAGTCTAGAAAAGTGCTTTAAATAAGATTTCCCGCTTCTCCCTATCTAAATAAACACAACAACAAAACGACAAGTCGAAATTGTATGATATTATGTGTATAAGGCATTGAAATGATTAAACTAATTAACGTTAAATGTCATGGGTATGTTGTTGTTGTTGTTGTTAACTTCCTATTTTTTGCAGCAGTGAAATGTAAACCCTGGTGTGGCCCTTTCATTAGTGAAACTTAACATCTTAATTATATGTTCCAAGTAAAAGACATGGGCACGCTCCTATTGTAACAAGGCGTGTGTTATGCAAGGACACAGTGTGCTCTCAGCCTAAAGGGAACGATCTGTACCTGCCGGTCTATCGCAGGGACATGTATTTATTCATACACATGATGGAGCACTTATGTGTCCCTGTGGTGTGTTCAGCTCCACACCTCCAGCCCACCCCCTCAGGAGCAGCCCAGAGGGAGGGAGGAGGAGGACCCTGTGGCCTGGGTGAACGGCGCTCTCGGCCGGATCTTCTGGGACTTTTTGAGGGAGCCCTACTGGACCGACCTGGTGTCAAAGAAGATTCAGATGAAGCTGAGTAAAATACGAGTGAGTGGACTCCACGTCTCAGGTTTTTTTATTTGACAGAGAAAATGCACAACAAAAAATGATAGCTCTTAAAGGAATAGGCCACTATTTTCCATACTTCTTACCTGAGCTTAGACAAGTTGATGCGTACCCGGCTTGGTCTTTGTGTGTGCCATGAGTCCCATAAATAGAAGATGTTGTTAGCATTAGCCTCTGCTAGCGTATTCCTATGGACCAAAACTGGGGTGAAGTTAGAACCAAACTCTTCCACATTTTCCCTATTTAAATACGGTTATATGAGTAGGTACACGATCCAAGTATAGTTACACAAAATTAAACCTGTCAATTTTCTAAGCTGATAAAAATTGTATTGTAAAGCGCTGTAATACGTCCACTCTCCCACTAGGAGTGAAGATATTACTGCGCAGACATCGAAGTGCTCCTGAGGTGTTATTACGCTTTACAATATAGTGACACTTTTTATCCGCTTAGGAAATCAGTTTTGTGTAACTATACTTGGATCGTGTACCTACTCATGTAACCATATTTAAAGAGAGAAACATGAAAACATGGAAGAGCTTGGTGGCTTCTAACTTAACCCCCGTTTTGGTCCATAGGAATACGCTAGCAGAGGCTAATGCTAACAACATAGCGGCGGCGCACGGCGTTGCAGCGGCTCAGGATCTACCCTCCATCTGATCTATGTAATTTGGTTGTACATTGTATAATGACAAATAAAGCGCTTCACTTCACTTCACTTCACAACATCTTCAGTCTATTTACGGGACTCATGGCACGCCCAAAGACCAAGCCGGGTACGCATCAACTCGTCTAAACTCAGGTAAGAACATATCTCACTATGTAAAACTGTGGCCTATTCCTTTAAAGCTGATTATTTTTTTCTAATAGTACAAAAATAATAATGTCCGTCAGCATAATGTAAAAGAAGAAATTTGTGAAAAAAGTCTTTTCATAAATTGTGAAGTAATGCAATCAAATTACCGTATTTTCCGGACTATACTGTATGTGGCACCTTTTCTCTTAGGCTGGTCCTGCGACTTGTACGCAGGTGTGACTTGTATATTAAAATATATAATTTCACATTGTTAATGTCACACTGATTCTGTTCTTTTTGCATAGTTATCTGAATAACTGTTAATATATTACGTTAACATAACGGACACCTATTCAGCCTGTTGGACTCTATTCTATTGTTGTTATTATAACTTGCCTTTCAAGATGAATGTCTGTTAGAAATGGAAAGAAATAGAAATAGAAAGCTTTATTGTCTACTGAAGTTGAAATTGATCTTTGGCTCACCGACACATAAAAACACAAAGACCAGGACAGTAGAAACATGCCTAGTACATCTAACAGATACAAATACTAAATTAATAGAAAGAATGTTCTTGTCTCATTCTGTTCTTGGTCTCGGAGAGTGTTTTTTTCTTCTTCGTTATGCATTTTTTAACTGATGCAACTTAAACTCCAGTGCGACTTATTGTCCGAAAAATATGGTAATACGCACATTTGCCTTCGGTTGTATTGTGTAATTTCTTACATTTTATCTGCCCACCCCTTTTTTTCCCCAGTTGCCTTACTTCATGAATGAGCTTACCCTGACGGAACTGGACATGGGCTCGTCCACTCCCAGAATCCTCGGGGGCTCCAAACCATACGTCGATTACCAAGGCAAGCTTCACTCTGCGACACGGGTCATCTGCACGAGCTGTCACTTGTCCTCTCCACACACGAGATAAGAAAGATAAACGCGTTGTAAATCCAGCTTATCGGGTTTTCCCTTGTGTGTGTGACGACCCAGACTCAGCGAGCAGGCCTTGATGAAGTAAATATTAACTGCTAACCACGACCCGGAACATTAACGGGTCAACAAAGGCACATTCTGTACTTTTAGGGGTTAGGGTTACCAAGAGTTTATCCTGCTCTGACTGAGCATCAACCTTTCCTGAATATGATTTACTGTCCATCAGGCCAACAAGTAACACACTTACTCCTGCTCAGATTGCAAGGCGGAGGTCCCCCTGAGGTTTGGGGAACATGCTTGTCTGTCGAAGGCTCTTGATTCAGATCTCGAACTCAAAAGCCGCTCTTGTTCTGGGAGAAAAATGCCCATTCATTTTCCCAAGATTTTAGAAGGCTGACTTGTGGGCACCGCAATTTTTTTTAGCTTCCATCATTATGTTTTCAGTTTATTTGTGTGCTGTCAGTAATTGTGCGTCATGAGTTACAATAACCGATTTAGTGTGCAGAAGAAGCTGTAGTTTAGACCTCTGCGAATATGAATAATTGTGTTAGTGTAACTATTCTCATGTGAGTCTTCTCTCAACTGTTTTTGCTCATGGATTTGTTAAAATGCCTGAAAGAACTGAATCTTTATTTTAAAAACTAAATTGCAAATCGAATTGCTATGTCTAATACATAAAGAACGCAATTACTGTTTGTTTGTTTGTGCCGGCCTAACTATTCATATTTTTCTATTATTGATTTGTTTTTGGAACCAAAGCGTATTTAAAGGTACGCAGGCACTTTTGAGCTCTGTTATAGACCTGACTTTAAGGGGAGATACTGCAGGTTTGCTCTTTTAACATACAGTATAAAATTTCATCTGGGCACAAATAAATGACCTAATCTTTACAATAAGAAGCATTGGTTTCTGGATGAATCATTTTTCTCAGTCATTTTGAAGGACAGGGTTGTAAAAAATCTACCGTGCGCTATTTTTAATCTTTCATTAATTAATCTCTCATTATACACCTAGTATTATACATCATGGAACATGAATTTGGAAACTACGTGTTAAACGTGAGTAAAACTCTCAAAAGATGACGATGGCTTGATTTTCAATCCTTCAAAATGAAGGATACCCTTCAAAATGTTCTGTCAGAACTCAAAATATTCTAAATAGTCATTCAGATAATGTAGCTTCTGATAAAGAGGGTAAATATCGCACTGATTCAACATTTCTCCATAGAACTATATGGGAAATTGTAACTTCAAAATGCATTTTTCTCAAACTGTAGCACCACCATCTCCACTTTAGTAGCTCCTACAGACTATAAATTTTCCAGTCTTGTACTTTACAATATCCTGGAGGTTTGTTCAGAGGGATTTTGCACTTTTTACTTCCTATCCTGATTTATGAGTTTTGAACCTGAAAAACGAGGCAATTTGAATGTTTACAGATTTATTCACTAATAAGTATTTATTCAAAAACTAAACACAATATCAAAAATCCCCTCTGAACAAATATTTGTAACTAATATTGTAACAAAATAAAACCTGGCTCTTTCCATTATTTAGATTTCATCACCAAAAATATAGGTAATATTGGCCAACTTTTATATGAAAAAATAAAATGATGAAATGTTCTCATTAATACACAACTAAAGTGATATCACTCAATTTACATGTTTGTCTTGCCTTAACCATTTAACCAAGCATTAAGTCCACTAAAGCCCAGCAAAAACAAATGGCTAACATTGTGAACACTAAAGCGCATTGTTGTGTGGGGGAGCAGCAGCATAAGCACTTTAGGAGGTTATCTGCGGATCAGTCTTAGCTATGCAAGCTCTTGTCGATTCGCTCAGAGCAGTTGCACAACTTCAGCGGCTTTCAACCTCCTTTGCTCCAGATTCTGATTGTGCCATTTTTAGACTCACTTTTGTTCTTTACACATAAATCACACGTCAACATTTTCTCACATGTACAGCGCGCGCTCCGCCTTACTGCTCCATCTTCCCCTTTTTTCTCTCCTCTGTGCTTCTTCTTCCTGAAGTTCCTGGGTGAATCAGTCTCGCTGCTTTCACTCTCACATTACGCCATAACACGAGCAGGGATTGATTGCACCTCCAACTGTGACAGATGCCGCATTTCCTGGTACAGTTTCTTGCAAAGAAACTGTAAAGACGAGCCCTCGTGTTCTGCTGAAAGAAATGGTTCATTGATAATCAGTCAAATACATTTTATGCCAGTCTTACGTAAGTAGGGATGTACCAACCCGATACTGTATCAGAAATCGCCGCTGATACCGGGAAAAAAATACTTCTGTATATTGGGTATTGAGTCCAAATATCCAATCCTGAACCAATATTTTCACCAACTTAATTAACAGGGAGGAGACTGCGGAATCTATGGGTCAGTTCCAGTCGACTGAGAAACAGTTTCGTACACAGGGCCATCGGGAAGCTGAACTCCCTCCCCTCCCTCCCTCCCCTCTTTCCCCTCCCCCCGCTCCACAATCAAGGATGAGAGAAACATAATTTCGAACCATTCACATGGTTTGACAAATAAAGAATCTTGAATCTTGAATCTTGAATCTTAATCTATGTGTATGTAAGCTCTAATGCTGCCTTCAGACCATAGGCTTTTTAGAGTGCGTTGTCACAGTAGCTCAAATAGTATCTTACAATAAAAATAACAATCTTAAAATAACAATAACAATATAATAAATGTGAGAATAGAATAAAGAAAGAAATCGCTGGAATATACATGTCCCTCTGGCTCTTCAACCTCTTTTTGCACACTTCCTCTGAATAAACATATCGACTTGTCAGCGGGAAAATAAATAGTAGTGACTGCACATTGTCCGACTCCTGACTGGATTTAGCTAAACAGGGGAATAACCGTTGTGAAATATTTAGATGACATACAGTACCTGCGATCCCGATCTCCTCACTGATCCTCCTCCAAGCAAGCTCCTTCCTATCTCTGTCTCTATAATATATGGTTAATCTCAGGGCGATCACAAACGGCAACTATTAGCTGCTCTCCCATTGTTTTTGTTCTTTTCCCTGTTCTTTCTGGATTCTTCATGTGTCGTTGCGTCACCAGAGCGAGCCACTCTGATTGGTTGCCGCGTCTTTCTCTTAAAGTTCAGATTTTCGAAAAAGCTTGGGACGCGAGAAAAGTTTCAAACGGCGCAGCTCAGGACTACCATAGATATTGAATGTAAACCTGGCACCTTTTCCGCAGCATAACCTGTAGAATTCAGTCATTGTACTTGTACTTGTGCGAAATACTGCAGTTAGGAGCAGTATGCTAAGGTTATCTACAACCAATCAAGGCCGGGACAGAGACTATGAGTGAGTGACGCCTAAAGTAGTGAAATGGCCTCTAGTCTTTTGTTATACTCTTACAAAATGAGTGATATAAGATTACTTTATGATGGTAGTTTTTATATTAATGTGACGAGGGAAGACACGCACATCCCAAAGTTCTCCGTAGGGTGCCAGACCGAGAGAAAGGACTAGACTGGTACAGCCAAACAAGCTCTGCGGACATTTCTCCTTTTATTTTCTAGTTTTTATATTAATGTAACCAGGACCAGTCACTTTTTCACTCACTGCAAAACAGTTTCTTCACATAAACAACAGATACGTCATCTACAAAAACCTACTTTTGTGAAAATCTCATGGCATCTCCTCCCAAACGTCTGTTAAATGTTCATGAAATGCACTGTGTTGAAATGGGTCAGTAAAATATTGCGATGTAATACCCACAACAGTTATCAAATATTTTTATGTTGTGCATTCCTAATCTTGAAGGACACTGAAAAATGTCTCCCAGATTTGTCGGTGTAGAGGTTATGCCACATTTCAGATCTATATCATGACATCGCACGCATAACCTGAATACTCTCAGAGCCAGAAGGGAATGGGGAAAAGTTAGTTATAGCTTACATTTTTGTTGAAATTGAGTTATTCACATACTCTTCTTTATGGACCCATTCTGTTCACTATAACGTTTAGCATTTTTGATATTAACCATTTCCATTTTGTTCTATAAGTGGCCAAAATTTTAAACCTACATATCTCAAAACCACTCAGAATGCAGATAGAACCTTATAATTCTAATTCTAAGGGCCCAATATATGTCAGTCCTTACTTTTGCTTAGAAATCATTATCATTAGCCAATTATCTGGTGTAATAAAGTGGAAAGCCACAATTCAATAGTTAAAGGGAAATTTCAACCATAAATATCATTACAGTGGTAGCAGTGACCCTGCAGTGCATGAAGTGTAGATGGCTAGAAAAGAGTGCATTCCAAAAAAAAACAGATAAACCATTAACATGTAGGACAGTGGAGAGATAGAGAGATGGATAGATAAGACTAAAACATAACATATTAACAACTACAGTGGCATGAAGGTTTTTTTTATGTATTCCTTGCATGTGTATCTGCGTTTCAGCATCTTAACTCTGTAAAACAATAGTGCTGCTCGTGCTCCTGTGGCTGTACCTCAGAGCCTCTTGTATTCAGGCTAACCTTACGTTACCCTACTGTTTCCTGGAATGCCCATGCAGAGCACAGCAGATCAATGAAGATTTCCAGAGCAGGAGAGCGGTTGTCTAATTGTTTTTCTTGCTTTTCCGAGCCTATATTCACTATTCTGACTCTTCACCACGTGGCTCTATGCTAATATTGCTAATGTTGTCCGGCAGCTTGTAGTGACTTGTAATGACATGTGGTGCTGTTGCTTTTGAATTTTGTCAAAGAAATGTGCGGGGGGGGGGGACTTTATAACTTACCTTTCTACTGCTTTATTTGCCTGTTCAATGTAATGCTTACTCATTCACAAGCCTTTTTTATAACCGGTTGCATCACTCTCTCCCATAATACTGCCCACTGTTTTCACTGCAATGAAACTTAATGTGGCTGATGTTCTAGATGTTTTTTTGTTTTGTTTTAGAAGACTAAAATCTCTTTGCTCTGCGAGTGTCTTCTGCCTCCTAGTGGCTTAGTGGCAGAAAGGAAAGAGCATCTAAATGGAGCATGGATGGAAATATCGGGTTTTATTACACACAAGTTTTGGTTTAGTTTATGCAATGCACAAGACAAAACATCAAAAAATGTTAATATATTTTAAGATTAATAGATTTTCACCACCTTGGTGTAGCTGAACACATTGATCCTGATGTTTATTGTGGGAAAAAAATGGTAATCAAGTTTTCTAGAAGTCTGCTAGTTGCTCACGATAGATGCACCAAGGTCTTCTTCGCAAATATCTGCTGTTACAATTAGTCAGATTTTAAACAAACTTTATTCCACTACTACAAAAAAATGTATCCTGCCTTTAGTACTGCTAATGTGCAGATGCTTGCGCTCTCCCGTGGTTGTAACTTTGTGATTGCCCCGTTTGCCCGCAGGTCTGTGGTTTGATCTGGACGTTGCCTACAGCGGGTCGTTCCTGATGACCCTGGAAACTAAGATGAACCTGATCCGTTTGGGGAAAGAGGGGGAGAGCATGCGCTTCGGGGAGACGGGCAAAGACGGGTGAGACCCCCCCCCCCTCTCTTTCTCTCTCTCGCTCTGTCTCTCCCTCTCTCTCTCTCTGTCTCTCTTTCTCGCTCTTGCTCTCTCTCTCTGTCTCTGCCTTGTGC
>OMNZ01096960.1:0-10847 GCA_900303255.1 Lesueurigobius sanzi | reverse complement strand
CTGCTGTAATGTGTTTTTTTTTTTTTTTTTTTTGGCGAGAATTCATATTTTCTGTCTTTCAACCTCAGTTATTCAGGCCCACTATGATTTTCTTGAAAATGTTCACATCTACAGTATCCCCATAGACATTCATATCATTTGAGAGCAATATGAACATTTTAGACATTTTACAAGCTGTTAAAGCCTTCAGAGGATATGTATGTATACACAGCAGGGCTTAAGAGGTTAACAACTGGACTTGCTTTTGAACGGGTTGAATGTGGGCAGCAGAAAGACGCAACTGGACCCCAGTCGCAATAAATCAAACATGTATGAATTTTAAAGCCAATTTCGGACAAGCAGCAGAGGTCTGGGCTATTTTACCGACCCACATGTGACATGAAAAGCAGCAGTCAGTAACAGAGCCGAATAAACACTGAAAATAGTGTCGCTGAGCATTCCTCTATCATAACAGCAGCACAAACAACTAAACAACGGCCACAGCGAGCCTCGCGCAGACAACACAAAATTACACCACCAAAAGGCCACACTTGTTTCCATCTAGATCTGAAGCGCAAACAAAAGAAGCACATTCACTGGTGTAATGTGGAGCCCCACTCTCTTAACAATCTCTTAAAGGAGACATATCATGCTAAATCAACTTTTTAAAGCTTTTAACCATGTTGCAATGTTGTTCCCTCGTCAAAAACAGACCTGGAGCAGTATTTCACTTCATTCACGCAGTTTTGAATGAATCCTGTTTGCGTTGGTCCTGTCGTGTTGACTTCTGCAGTGCTGGGTTTTGTACTTCCTGGTAACAATTACATCATTGTTCAAACCCCCAAACTGTCCTCTGCATTTTTAAAGCCAATAATCCAAAATTGATCAGTTCTGAGCCGTTCTGTTTCATAGCGTGAACCCAGCCGCTCGGCCATATTTTTAAATCAACGCTAATTGTTTGTTTTTTACAATGCAATTCCCCCTGTTGCCTGTAGGGGGCGCTCCAGGCCAAATCCTCATCAGCCCTGACACATACTATATTTGAGTATCATGTCATCGTCACAGAGGCATTATTTGAATGTATAAAATGTAAAATATCAATGCACAGACATCCTAATGAAAGATTTTAAGCCTGTTTTAAAAATTGAAATGCATGATACGTCCACTTTAAGACTGAAAAAATGACATAGTGTGTCTTCAACTTGAAATATCATTGTCAAGCATCAAAGGACTTGCGTGAAGGCTGCGAGAAGTACTCTAAAACTGACCTCTCCACATGAAAAATCCTTAAAAAGCCAAACTTGCCTATCTGCGTTGCAAATTAACGGCGACTGCTCAATCCCAAAGCAACATGGAGCCGCCAAACTAATAGTACAATTTCATCTGTCTCTATACTATTGCTTGACCCATCTTAAGAATTTGCACTCTTCCTTATTTACTCTGTCAATTTAAGGAAAGGACTTCTTTCCATTTAAAAGATAGAAAAGCAGTCAGGGTAGCAGTCAATTGGTGTTTGTTTTCAGGCTTTCGACCACATATGTCAAGCTCAAGGCTGATGGGCCAATTCTAGCTGTTTTTATTTGCCGATTTTTATGGACCATAGTAAAAAAAAAAAAAAAAAAAGGCATTGCAAGGCGAGGCATTGTCTGTATAAAGTCTTTGTAGAAGGCAGTCACATTTTCTCCCCTTATCCATCACTAAAGGCTGTGCTTTCCCTCTAGTATTCAGACTCAGTCAATAACTTGAGTGAAAGCAGATGGACACAAACTCACTAAGGGCCACCTTTAATTTCTTATAAAAAGTTTTCTCGAGTAGCTGTCTCGACATATGGTCAATAATACTCTGTGATTGACTTTCACATTATTCAAAGTGCTTTTTCCTTCCCTATAGAAATATGTTGACAATACAGGTACTGCTCAGGTACCATCTGTCTTTGCATCATGTGTTTTATAATCATATATACACTCAAGGTCAACAAAAGTTACGTGCATTGTGTTAGTGTTTGAGGCAAGTTCAAGTGTTAGAATTGAGGAAACTGTTGTGAGTGGTATGGTTCGTATGGAATGTACTGATGCTAAAGAAGGACTGGGCAAACAGCAACTTCAATATCCACTTACATTCAAAGTTTCCAGAGGACTTTCCTTGTTGATTATTGAAAAAAAAAAATCAAATTAATGTGTAGAGTGCACTGTATTGGCCCTAATGTCTCATTATTTGACTCCGTTCTTTGATAGCGCTCGGTGGCAGCCTCTCAGGATCTTTTGTAGGTTTATTATTAATAGTACAGAGCAGTAGAATTTGCTGCAGAATCCTTTGAAAACCAGACATGGGGGACTGCAGTACAGGGTCCTTTTAGGTGGACTCCAGTCAACAACATTTCACAATCAGAATCATTTTATTGATCTTTGTGTAATATCATAACCAAGATAGAAGGATTCTTGAAATGCAGTAGAATGAAAACATTTTGCAACTGTTAAAAAACTGCCTGACCAAATAATATTTTTTTTATTTCGAGCCATGACAAACGAAGAACAAAGAACAAAAAAAGGAAAAATAAACAATACATAACAATACACAAAACATACTGTATTTTTATTATTAAGGAGTGGGAAGAAGTCAAGACTTATTAACTCCCACCCCCTATTTATTGTTCTAAAATAGCTACAAGCCTCTTATTGGTTAATTGCTGATGGGTGGATTACAGTATTCCAAGATGACAATGAGGGGATCGGTTCATACTGAAAGACTGGTTCAGGAGCATGAGACCTCATTTTCTCACATGGATTGGCCTCCACAGAGTCCAGATCTTAACCCCATTGAGAATCCTTCTGTTGTGCTGGAGAAGGCTTTGCGCAGTGGTCACACTCTCGAATCATCAATAGAAGATCTTGGTGAAAACTCTTTTTATATGGACACATACAATGATAGAAAACTTACAATACACCCCCCCCCCATAGTTATGTCAGTAACATGTAGCAACAGTTTCACATTGATACCACTCAATTATTATTTGTTCCCCTCGTCTCGTGGCGTGCCTTTGCTCAACGAGATCTATCAACGAGATCTATCAGTAACATTTATGTGTACTGTGTTGTGACAGTACACTGCAGCCCTAAAGCGGAAACTGTGGCCACTGAATGTGTGTTTGTAGCTCATATACAACACGGCTAAGGGGCACATCGCACACTATTAAAATCCTCCTCTGTAAATAAAAAGGGGATGGTATTTGTTCACGTTTCACCATCATGAAAGCGCCATACACTCCTTGAGATTCATTATATGGCATCATTAGTGTGGGAAAAGCCTGTGATGATAATTGTGTGTGACAGGCAGGCCTATTATCTGGCACAGGAATCCACGACAAGAAGTTCCCTGGCTCTGCAGTTTAGTTTCCCATTAACCCCTGTCACCCTCTTTGACAGGTGCGGGAGGTGGCAATGGCCAAACTTCATCTGGTTCGCACATGACACGTTACATACTGCCAACGCTGCACTGTCTGCTTAATGCGTGGGGGACAGGGAAGGAGAGACTCAGGGATAATGGCCAGTTTGTCTAAATATAGTTGCTTGAAAAAAAAAAGATGGAGATTGTGTATTCACATGTGGAGATGAAGATACTGTATGGAGTTGTAATGAGCACTTGGATTTGTGGAACAGTGTGTTATGGAATTTTGGTTCAAATACATCAGAGAACAGGTAGCCCCGCAAAACATGCAAATATTGTGGATTATTTCAGTACTTTTGTGTCCTGGTAAAAGTGCAGTGAAGACGTTTATTGGGAGGTAGTGGCTCAAGCTCATCACAGCTGAATGTATCAGCTCAAGCCTTTCACGATGGATCATAAGACTGAAAATTCAGGTAAATGACTATCCAGCTTGATCAAAATGTCTTTTTAAATATTACAATACAATGCTCTATTCACATGCTGCATGTATTTATATACTCCATATCATCTCATAGTTTCTACAGCACCTTTTAAAGCCACACTGTCACCCGAGGTTATACATTATGTTGCCACGTCAAATAATAAAAACAAATGTGCCAGTGATACAGTATTATGTAGTTTTCACACTGCCACTAGTAGTAGGTCGAACTAAAGGGCTCTGGACCAGAGGGCAGCGTTTTAAGGTCTGTGTGAATATAGCCATACTACTTTAGTCTGACCTGGGGCCGAGCTCTTTTCAATTTCATTCTGCTTTTTGAATGAAGAAAGGGCTTCTAGCAAGACGACACGTTTGGAACCAAACTGGATCAACTTTATCGAGGTAAATCTCTCTCTCTGTCTCTCTCCACCTCTGTGCAGTTTTAAGGCCACTTCTTTCACACAGCGCATTGCTCCTCTGTCAGAGGTGTCAGCCTCACTGTATTTATCCAAGAGAGAGAAAGAAATGACCCCTGTTATATCTGGGAAGCATGTCACCAGGCTGTGATCGCTTGATGCTCGTTGTCATCAGTTCAGCGAACAGCTGATTTTGGTCACATGACGATGGTGTGGCTTTGTGTGGTGTGGTCGTTTTCGGACCAGAGGAGACCGATCCTTCCAGGCTGTTGCTCCCAGGCTTTGGAATGATCTTCTCTGCGATCCATTGATTCTGTTGAGACTTTTAAAAGCGATCTGAAGACTTTTCTTTTTGCCCAAGCTTTTGCTTAGTTTTCTTTTGGGCTGTCTTTGATTTTGTGTCGTCTTGGCCTTGTTATTCTGTCTTTTATATTTGTATTTTTGTATATGTATTTTAATTTTGTTGTGAAGCACTTTGTGACTTCTGTCTGTGAAAGGTGCTATATAAATAAAAATGACTTACTTACTTACTTACTTACTTTTTGGTGCGATGCGTGTGAACACGACTGAACGCAGCTGAAACTAGAGCGATCTCGGCTCAACCCATAAACCGCTCATGTGGAAACAACCTTAAGCATGCTCCTACTGTTTGCCCATGGGTAATCGAGCACCTAATCTACTTGCAACATCAGACGAGCTGGTGATGTGCTACTCCACATATGAGCCACGTCGGAGAAGAGGCCACAGTAAAGACGTGTGTTTGTGGTTTTGATTTGTTTTTTCCCACAGGCGATGTATTTTATTCTGAAAAACATGACTCTACAATGCAGAAATACATACATTATTTAACACTATTGGCAGTGTACAGAAGATGAACTCTAATGCCATCAGTAATCTCCCAGTATGATCAGTGTTAGCCGCTTTATGCAGCCTATTACAGTTTTTTTCTTTTTCATAGCTATGCCGTTAATATTCGCCTGGAAACTGAGAATAACTTTTTTCCTTGAAATGTTTTTCAGATACAAATAGACTTTCATGAAAGCAATTATAGAAAGCTTTGCAAACCAAAATGGGTAATTATAACATAGTTCTTTTGATTGTGGTACGAGAACAAGGATCGCAACTATATTACTCACCATTAATATAATTTTGATCATGCTGATTTAACATTATTGAGGTTACAACATCACTTACAGGTTTTAAAGTTGTGACGAGTAAATGGGGCAGTAAGATCTCCTGCTACCTGTGTTGTCTTGTCTTTGGCAAACCACATTATCACTTTGTCTTAGGAAATAATGTGTATGTAAGGACAGACACAGGGCCCAGGGCTGGTCAGGATTTCACCAAGAGAACAGCACAGTGAAAATAACCTTTCAGTTTGAGGGTTAGCAGTTGAACACTCTTCTCAGAACCAACCCAACGTTGATTAAACAGGCTTTAAAAATGTGGAGGACAGATTTGTGTTTGCATATGACTCGAGCTCAGATTTATCACACTTTTGATTTCACTTTTGACATTTGATTCATCAAATAATTGCAGTTAATTTGAATGTAATTATCATACTGATTATTAATATACGGCCAACATAAAACAAGCTATTTAAAGCATTTGCTCACATTTCATTACCGTAGTAAATTTGATTTCTTAAATCTATCTGTTAAGGCCAACTGCTTCAATGTATCATTTGTATTGCAAGTCTCTAAATCCATCTGTACAAAAAACTAAAGACAATTGTAATGTGTTTGGTCAAAACACATTACAATTTTTTTTATTTGAAAAGTCAAAAGTGAGGTGTTAACTTTGACAGCCCTATTCACCTTATTCAGGAAGTTGCAATGGGGGCCGCCATTTTGTATTTCTGGTCAAACTGCAGGTCTGTCTTGAGCTGATATTGGCTTTGATTTTTGTTTTTGGTGAAACATGTAACATTTACAACAAACCTCTGTGTAAATATATCCATCAGCTTTGGTCCTTTAGAGTTTCTCACAGACAATTAGCCAATTAGAGTCACAACAAAAAGGCAGAGATAATATCGCTAAAAAAATATTTTAGATGACTTTTTTCATGTCGTCCATCCTCTGAAACTAAACCTGAGCCACACAAACTTTATTTACTTTAAGCTTTTTGATTGTTGCTTGTTTTTTGTTGATTCCCTTTTTATTTTCTTCACTCTCTTCCATTGACAACAATGGAAATCTCAGCTCACAGGAAGTGCTAATAAAAACAGGAAATGCTTTTACAACAAAAGTGGGCGGGGCAGAATAAGGTGGATATGATACGATATAACCCAAGGAATACATATCAGAGCGCAACAGCAGTAGAATAAGTCGAATAGCGTGAATGAAATAAAGAATGTGTGTTTAGTAAAGGGGACAGCATAATAACATGGTTCAAAGGCCTTTAACTGAGGATTACACAACTAGCTTTTGGAGGAAAAAAAAAACAAGAAGTTCACCTCGGTTAGACAAGGCTATGGTTTGTGTCATCACTGTATTATTGTTGCGAAAGGTTCTGTCTCTTTGCATGCTGCTGGAGTTTCTTTGAAAAAAAAAACATGGCCTTGAGCGGATTTAGGAACAAAGGAACTCTCCTTTCCTCTCTTTCCTAAAAGCTCTGACACATTAAAACCAGTGTTAAATCAAGTTCAAGGTTGAGCCGGTACAAGACTTGGACGTGACTTTGCAACAATTTATTTTGTTTTACCACCAACAACGCCATGATACAGTCTGTACGCAGCCAAGGCCATAACTCTCATCAGCTAATTTATCCATTTTGCAGACAACAGCAAGTCAATATAAAGCATCTGGCAGTTTTCACACACAAATAAAATAATGTAATTGCGCGGCGTGGATCTCACTGGCCTTGACTTGTTAAAGGCCTTTAAAGCAGTCAAATAAAACGTGCCGAGGAAACAGAAACGAGAACTGGAGGGCGTTGTGTTACCTCTTGCAGTTGACAATATTCCCCACAATGTCTTTGAACTAAGTCTTGTCAACGCCTAATCAAGTGCGTCTCCCTTTGGCCCGGTTTGTGCCTGTCAGTCCCAATTTAAAAGATGAAATTGGAGATAGAGAAGTAGTTGCCAAGATATAGCCTGCTTCATAGTACATGTTTGACGGCAAAGTTAAAAGTGACAAGCGTGGAGAAGGGTAATTAATGGGAACTTTAAGGCTGGGGCAATTATGGTGAGTAAAGAAGTCATGGGTGTTTGAAATACACTGCTGACGTTGGCGTTTAAGAGTCTACAATAGATGATAATGGTGCTGTCTGCAATCGCCAAGTGAACTGCATGCTGATAAATGAGAAAAATAAAATATTGGTGTGAAACAACATCACTTTACAAAGCCTTTTTTGTGCTAAAGCTCACAATTTGAAGCAAAGATATCGGGCGACTGTGAAGATAATGGGATTTCTCTAACAGTAAGAGTGAATTGCTGCTTGAGAAATATAAAAGCTTCCGAAGCGTTGTATAAATTACTTTTTAGTTGTGCGCATTACATGTCATGCTGCATGTTTCTCAGGTTATAATTTCAAAAAAGATGTTTGGATTGTGCCTCATTGTTGAGATTTCCAAACATCCTCGGTTGGACTGGGTTTATTGAGTGGAGAATGTTTTGCTTCAATCTTCAGAGGCTGTTTCTTGCTCTTGTTGTCAACTTAAGACTGGTTAATACACATTTCTGGTTTCTTAACTGTTTTTATCATTCTTTTAGTAAGACAGGAGGTTTGTTTTAGCTTGACTACTTTGGGCTAACTTCCTGCAGCCTTCGTCAGATCACGTGATGGTGAAGCGACGTGTCCGAGGCTGCTTACATGGTACCAGCGCTGGATCAGAGAAGCCATCGAGATCAGGAAACGTGCACCAACATCAATGAACCGGGACGACGGAGCATACAGCCTTTCTCACACCTGGGTCGTGGTCCTGGAGAAGGCGTCAATCCAGCGGTGGTACCACGTAAGCAGCCTCAGACACGTCACCATCATGACACTTCTGATGAAGGCTACAGGACGTTAGCCGAAACTAGTCAAGCAGGTAAACAAACCTCCTGTCTTACTAAAAGAATGTTAAAAACATACTTATTTAGAGCAAGCCATCCCATTCATTCTTTTCCCTGGTACTGAGCAATTTTCTTCCCCACTTATATACAGTATATTAATGTCAAAGGTCTTAGACTGAATATTTTGCTGAAGTAGAAACTTGAAACAATCCCCAAATGGCACGAGGTCAAAGTGTGCTAAATTACCTGCTTCTGGCTTCATGTCTGCGGCAGCCAAAGGGTTTATTTGTACCATGCTCCACAATCGACTCGTTCAAGAGTGAAATCTACAAATAATACTCACTACCGGTACATCCTTTGTCCAGTAAGTGTACTGTCAATAGTGTGTAGTCGGCCTTTTCAAGCACAAATTAAAGGACAGTGCAGTTGAATAGGGAAAACAAACTGACTATCACCATGAAACTTTTGGTTTCACGTTTAAATTTATGGTTTTATTTTGTTGATATATTAGTTAAAAAGATTTGTTCAGAGCGACTTTGGGGATTTGTGTTTAGTTAGGAATAAATATAATATTCACATAATACAAATTAAAATTTTGCCACTCAATAAATCAGGCTAGGGATTAAATATTGAAAAATCCCTCTGGAAATAACTTCAAAATATAAAGATGGATGTAGATGCTACTAAACTGGAGATGTTGCAAGAGTGTAATTAAAATGCATTTTGATAAAGAGGCTTTTGAATTTTCTGTGTAAATCTATGGAAAAACATTGAATCAGTGCAATAATTAAACACCTTCTTGCAACACTTGACAATTTATTTATTTCCAGGTAAAATTTTAATAGATTGAAGTGGCCCAAAATCTGAAAATTGAAAAATCAAATCAATTCAATCAATCAATTTATTTTTGTAACGCCAAATATCATAACAGAAGTAATCTCAAAGGTCGTATGGACAAAAACAAATCAATATCAGACTCAAGAATGATCAAAAATAAGTCACACACGAATTAAATGTCTCGACCAGATGTAATGTCCCGTGAATAAGTAAATCACTTAGAGTAACAAGCTTAGAGTATCCCCCATCCTTAGACCTTCCTCTACGGCGAGGAAAACCTCCAAAAAACCAAAAACCACATGGTAAAAAAATTGAGGATCCATTTCCCTTGGACAGATGGGCTAGTGGTGAATTTTGGTCGACCAGAATCCAATAGCAATATTCAGCAAGAGTTGCAGAAGAAATTTAAACTGGTAAACGTCCCCGGGTCGACTGGAGTCCTGCAAATGTCTTCTGCCTGTTGGTGTCTCCCCTTAATCATGGATCTCTTTGTGAACGGTTTCTTGAAAGCCAAACGTTATCGTAACCAGCCATCGGCCGCACGCCACTGACCAACGGAGCGCTTCTGATGTAAAGCATGTTTATATTGGCCGAAGGAAATATCGCGAGGCACATCATTACCAATCAATAACTGTCTACACTGACCTCCATAGACATTATTTAGTCAATCACCTTGGCAAGTAAGCTCCCTGCCTCTCATCAGTCAGCCCGTGGCAAGCCCCATTAACCCAGCGCTCTGTCCTCTCCCAGTGCGCTCCGGGACACCACCGACCATCACACCAGCGCGCACCAGCCTTCAAAGTTAAGTCCAATGTGACTCGGCCATTTCTTCCCCCTGAACAAGGAGCTGTCTGGCGTTTAGCTGCTGCACAGAAAGTAAGGATGAGGCCTTTGTGGCGCTAGACGGGGGAATACAAAGAAATGAGAAAGGCCAAGGAGAGAGCGGGGGGGGGGTCGGGTTAATAGCAAGGACGCGGCACCGGATAGGAATCCAGGGGTCCTAGCGAGAAGTGGAGCATAAGATCGGCAACAAGGGATGAGTGTTTAGGGACACAACTTGCTTTAGGGTCTTTAAGTGCTGTAATGTACTGGTATCCATCTATCGCATCCTTAAGGGAGCTCATTAAATTGCATCAACAAAGTAGGGCGTATTTAGACCATATATTCAGACGCAGTGCCAGGTTATAAAGCAGCTGTCCCTGTTTGCAGTCCTCCATTTATGTTGACGGGGGAAACCATTGCTGTTGACGATGTCGCAGATACAGTATGTGTTTCAGTTTGAGCTAAATTATGTGCAAGCCTCTCTTTTGCATTCCACTTTTGGTTGCGTGTTTAACCTCTTAAGCCCTAACGTCCCCACTTTTAGAGACAATCCTTGTTTATTATAGTCTGTTTTTAAAAATGTGTTCATAAAAAAAAGTGTATTTTTTGGGGGGGAAAACTGCATTTTGTGACCAAATATATACTGCACTGCAACAATTGATATCTTCATAAGTAAAAATTAGCTTGAATTCAGAATATTTTATGTTATTCTTAGTCATTTTGACTTGTCAAGTAAGATTATCTGCCAATAGAACGTATTTTAGCTTCAATTAAGAAAAAAATGACTTCCTGCACTTAAAATTAGATAATAAATCAAAGTTGACTTCAAATTATCTGCTTTTTCTTATTATAAGTGCAAAAATACTTATTCCATTGGCAGATAATTTTACTTGGCAAGTCAAAATTACTCAGAATAACGTCAAATATTCTGAA
>OMNZ01096956.1:0-10832 GCA_900303255.1 Lesueurigobius sanzi | reverse complement strand
ATCTGATCATATTTGAAGAAGTTATGGCCACTTGAAGGTAGGCCCTCATAGATCCTCAAACCTGAGAAATCTGGCTTTAAAGATCGAGAACTTCTCTCCTCTCTCTGCTGCTGGGACAGACAATAGGGCTCATTTACATCTCATTTAGATAGACCCGCCCCCTGTCAAAAGACTGTCAATCAGGTGTGAACCAGGACTAAACCAGGTCTGAACCAGGATTATACCAGGTCTGAACCAGGACTAAACCAGGTCTAAATCAGATGTAACCAGGAAATGCCAGAGGTTTTTCAGGATTTTGACTGTTTTTTTAAGACCCACAGAAAATGGAGTTCTATCTATCTGGTCCATCTTAGAATGTTTTTATCAGCTGACTTTCTCCTGCGAGGACGCAGCATAAGTAGCCATGCGGTCGCATGGTGGGCGGAGACTGTAACAAAAGAAACCTGACCAAACCAGTATGGAAATGAAGTGTGCCGCTGTAATTACACGGGGAGAAGCAAGAGGAATCTAGCCGTTTTCAAACAGAAAATATATACTTTTAAAGATATCAAAACTGTTATCTGAAACATGGAGAGGCTTCTCCGTGATCTGAACTAACAGATTCTGCAAAAAAGCGAAAATCACTAATTTTCAAAAAAATCACTTCATTGTAGTTTTGCTCCAAACTCGTCCTGCGACTTGCGCCCGGAAGGGTCCTGCGCTGTCACATATTGTATAATGTCAGGTAACTTATATTGAGTTAATTTCACATTTAGGCACACAAGCTTTTGCTTCTGCCTGTTTTGGTCTCATACGAATTGTTTTTTTTTTAATGTATGAAAATTATGAATATGTCTGACCGAAACTGATAAAATAAAACTGAAACTGATAATAATAACATCAGCGACTTTCAGTGGAAGCAGATCGGCATGGGGCATTTTAGGGAGGTTCCACTTGTTGGTTCGGCTGTAGTAATCCTGCCTCCACATGAAAACGTATTGAGATCGATTCTTGGATGATGCCTTTCTGTCTCGAGCGGGGCTGCCCAAAGTTTTTTTCCATGAAGGGCCAGAGTGAATGTGTGCCTCGCTTCTGCCAGTCTACTCCAGGGCGACTGTGGCTACAACTGAGTATGAATGAATAGCGCATATACTGTAAATCCAATGCATTATTATTTAATTAGTAGTGCATTCTTATTAATTTGTGCCATGTTCGCTTTGTTTGCTGCCATTGTTAATTAATAGTTGCTTACAAACTCATTATTTGCGTAACATATAACAAACATCGAATCTCTTTACAGGGATGCCTTTATAAATATAATTCACTACTTCGAGGGTGACTTGTCAGGGTCACTGTAGCAAAAATGAACAAAACAACAAGCCTGCTAGTTCTTCAGTGGAAAAAAAAAACCTAAAAACCTTTATAATAATCAATGTGCACATTGCATCTGCGTATGCGTGGGTCAATCAAGTAAAAAGCCACCAAGCAAACCATGAGTACCATGAGGTAGCTAACTGTGGAGCGTAAGGTTTACAGACATTGGTTTAAAGGTTTTAAGCCTTAAGTGACTTGTAGAATGATAGGCTTGAACTTTGGCAGAAAATACATAATTTTAAGGCCACTCTGAGTCCACCCAAAGACAGAAAGAAGTCATGCAATTGTAAACCTCCCTTCCTTCATAATTTCCCGACAGAAAAGAAAGATCCAGGCGTACATAAACGATGGACCAAAATTGTATTGTATTGTTTCTTACACACATTTATTTTGTCAATGTTGAAACCAGGGAACACATAGAGGCCCAGGGGCTGCTCTGTAGCGGTACACAGGGGAACAAGTAGGGGAAATAGTTTCTTTATTACTTACTTTATTTGTTTTTTTCGAGAGGACAGTGATTAATGAACACTCAGTACAGTTACTTTGTGTAAATGCGCCAGATTTAGCCATGGGCTACTTTCCGTCTATAGTCCTCATACATTTAAGGCAACAATAAAAATTCCAGACATGGGCATAGAAAATATACACTATTTACAGACAATATAAAACTTCCTCAGTATATAACAGTATCAGGTCTACACATGATCACATGATTGATTAGATTTCAACCATTTTTTAAGCTATAAAGGTGGAAGACTCTCAAATTATAATTGGGAGACTATTCCCGTCTTACACCCTTTTACAGAGATGGTGTTTTGTCCAGTGGTGGTACGTCTGAATGGTACCTCACAGTCCCATCTACTGGCTGATCTAAGATTACTGTCTCTTTGTCTAATAAATTCCTCCAAAGGGGTTTAAAAATTCAGAAGTTTTCATTACTCAAAAGATAATATTTCTCTAAAATTGGACAATGGTGAGAAGAATAGTGGTTTTTTTTTGGCAAAATACAGCTGTTCTATGGGTTTTAGTTCAGTGACACCAACAAATGACCATACTGTAAAACATTACTCGAGGCCACTGTCACTTTTGTCTATCATTTAAATTAATCAGGAATCAATGAGGAAATGGTGTTGATGTGAAATATAGTAGATACATAACCGCAAGTCCAATTAGCCTGGTAGCTATAACCGAGGTCTACGCTGTCACTTGAGCACTTCACTCACGTTAAGTCCATATTAAATAAAAAAAATAGAGGTGCCCAAAACACATCAGCTATATATTCATGGTTACCACGGCAGGAAAGTGCGCTCTTATACATCCAGCTACAAAGACATTTCATTATGGTCCGACGGTATGTGCTGATGGACCTCAATATCCCCGCGTATCTCGCAATAACGGCAACTACAAAAACCTTTCCAGCGGTTGAAATGGGCCTAATCATAGCTCTCTTTGTTGCTTTCTGCCATGTTTGGTAGTCAAAATGTTAATCTTACCCATAATGCACCACGCGGCCCGAGATGTGCAAATCGCTTATTAGATGCAAAGTGTCCTTTCACAAATGTCTTCTTTTACAATTTACTTTAGGAGAAAATAAAACAAAAACTACCAGGGAAAATTAAACCCGTCATTTAGATACTGTATGGCCATTTTCTCCTCAAAGCATCCACGCATTTGAGTTCTAGTTTGGAAGTTTCCCACAGACTCAACTTTACTTTGTGTTTTCGCCTTCTCCCTAACTGACCCTAATAAGTCAGATGCGTTTGGTAATTGGTCCCTGCTCTCTGCGCCGCGTGCAGGTGAGTGATGTTTGTCTTTGGAGATGAGAGGAGGCGGTCCGCAGACTGACGATGTCCTATTTTCACACAGAACAGAGTGACTCACGGGGGTTTTGACTGTCATAATAATAAAAAATAAAAAAAACAGTGACACAGATACTGGCATTTGTCATATCCAGTCCCTCCCACCGGATCCAAACTTCACTCATGTGTCCTGACAACCTGGAGCGCAATTTAAAATCTACTCCCGACCTATTTTGTAGGTCTGTCAATGTCGTACCGGGCTAATAAACATTTTAAACAGGAGAGATTTAAACAGGCAAAGTGAGGTATAATTATGAGGAATGGAAAAAAACTACGATGTGTCGGCTTTGGCAGGTTAGGTCTTTATGCAAAATTAACTTTTAAGCTTGTGTCACTTTTGTTTCCTCATCAAATGCATGCTTTTGAAGGGGAATGATTCTTTGAGTATATGGGTGAATACTTGTGGGGGTTGGACGGATGGAGGGGATTGATTGTAAGTTGTAAAGTGCTTTGTGCTACATTCTTAGGAAAAGTGCTTTATAAGTAAATACTTGATTGATTACATAGATAGATTTTATTTTGTCATTCAAATGCACAATGATTGATTGATTGATCTCCAAATCTTTCCTAACCCCGACTATTCACAGATCCACAACGCCTACTTAAAGAATGACACCTCCTATTTACCACAAGCTTTCCGCTGAGGCTCCCAATTCTTGAGAGCGGTCTTTGGACCCATTGTCAGCCGTATATTATCCACAATAATTGCTGTGTTTGACCTTTGAACATGGAACTATTTAAAAGCTAAAAAATGTGCGATGTTGGCGATGGAACTCCTGTGCCGAAAAAGTGTCTTTTCAAATGTAAGTATTGAAATATTAGATCTTTTATTATGTGACAACAGTGATGGGCCTGTTTTCGGGAGGATCGGAGAACCGTCAACCAATGAAAGGGGGTGTGGCGCCGCTAATGTAATGCCAAAACTTGGTTGGACAAAAAATGACTCATCACTGTCCCAAATCCTGTGTTTGTTGCACACTTGTAACCTGAGCACTGCAGCCCTTTCATGCACTTCTACCAAATGTACTTCATAGAGGACCGCAGGGTGCAGTGTGGATATTGGGACAGGGCCCCAGGCATCGCTTATCCCTCCATTGCAGAGCACTGACAGGCAAAAAAATCATCACGCCTATAGCAGCACATCGCAGCCCTCTCTAAAACTTGTACAGACATGCCACGTCAGTACACTGTGGAGGTTTGTTGTGAAGGGGATCGAAAAAGATATGTTGAGTGCTGGGGTATACAAACACCATCACCATCTCTTTTTAAAGTCTCTTATGTGACTTTTTTTTCGCTTTGATGAAAAAAAGTTAACCGAAGCTGCTATAATTTCAAGCTACATCTGAGCCAGAATGAATTGCTGAAATTTCCCAGAGAAGGACCCTCCAGATCCCCCAATATTTCCAGTAGTTTCAAAGATTTTATATTAAATTTGTACTTTTAATTCCGTTATTTGTCATCACACTATCAATCCAAAATGATATATATTGTTTACAGATAAAAAATACTAGTATTGCTGCTCTTTGAGACTTTCTTTTGGTTAGAGACAAATCAATCAATCAGTCAAAACTGTATTTATAAATCGCTTTTCATACAAAATGCAGCTCAAAGCGCTTTACAGATTAAAAACACATTAAAACAGATCATTCAATTACACCCCCACCCCAGAATCGTCACACGCATCAGTATTCGCACGCTCATCCACACGGACATACACACACAGACACACACACACACACACACATGCATGCACACACACGCACCCACCAGGATTTGTGCAAGTAAAAGTCTTGTAAGTACATAAGGCTGAGTGCAGATGAACTAGGAAAGGAAGGAGTTTTTGTACTTGAAACAGCCCTAAGTGTCTCTTTTGACGATTAACCAAGTATTTGCTTCATGCTTGTCCTTCCTCATATCCCTTTCAACAAATCTTCCAAGTGTGGCTCACCTGTAATACGTTTCTTCTTTTCTATAAATAAGCCCCCCTGCAAAAAAAAAAAAAAAAAAAACTATAAACGCTATAGTCTTTTGTCACAAATTATTGCAATATACCAGACTGGATGGATTTTACTCTGCAACAAGAAAAATGTAGCTTGATAATCCTTTTAAACCACAGAAATTTTGACTAACGATTATTGCTCAAGCTAGACTATGACAACCTTCGCCATTTTCTTCACCCTGACATTCCTACTCATCATAAGACATTATCGCAGTGTGCAGGAAATATTACAGTCTGAGAAGGGTTCACAGACAGTTTAAACTTAACATAACCAGAATCTGCCGACACGGTACCAAGCTGAGCCATGCCTTTCCTTTGACTGTACTGCATGCCACTTTATCAAACCGCGCTCGGGAGACACCTGCACATCCCCGTATCCGAGCTGGAAGAACAGAACCATTTTATTCCCACCATGAACTTTTAACCTGTCCCTGCATTCACCAACGATAATAATACAAAAAAAAGTCGTAATTCCCAGTTCTGCCACGGAAGTTTCCTCCACTTTAAAGATAGTTGGATGCAGTAATAGTAGCCACAGTGAGGAGATGGAAATGGGAGTTTTCACGCATACATACACACATACAGTACGGTGCTAATGGCGCGTGGCCGGACTGAAACCGGAGGTGCTGGCCAGAGCTGCTGGATGTGGCTGATAACTATATGCAGACAAATGGGCCCAGTGGTGGAGGGGTGCTGGGGAGTGCGGGGTAATGGGAGAGTGGTGAGGCAAGGCTGTGTGCTCTAACTGTCCTTCACAGTTGAGGTTGTGCGGGTGGAGACTTATAAGTTGTTTGGTAGATACTGTAAATGGGACAGAATCATAGAGTGTATATTAATGATGGTGATATAATTGGCTAGCTCTGGTTGAAGCCATGCTAGCATACGGGGCTGTTTCCAGAAGCCGGAAGTGCCCATTGACTTACATGTAAACTTTTTGGCCCCTCTTTAACTCATTATTGGAAATAGTGTTGTTTATATGGCCCTCAAGTGCTTGTCTACACCATCCTGTTCTTTGTCTTTTAATATCTTCAACATTAAAATGGAAGGTAACTCGCACATACAGTACCTTAATATGGGTTTGTTTCCAAGAAAAAACAACATGGCGGCGACATTTCATTTGTTTGATCATTGCTTCATGTTTGATATTGATTTGTGTTCATTTATTCATTTTAATTTGATTTTTTTTTGGTGCTTGTGACGTCCATTTTAGATACAAAAATAAATTGACTTCTTGAAAAAGGCTTGTTTGGAGCCGAAACGCGTAGACCAGGGAACTCCAACCAGTAGCTCAGAAGCTACCAGTAGCTCGCCAGCCCTTTCCAAGTAGCTCGCCAAAGGCTCTCTACATTTCTACACATGCTTGATGAGTCACATTTTAGATGCATTTTTGTTGTTCTGAGCAGAATATCTCCAAACATAGCAAAGTATAAAGCAGAAACTACTGTAATTTTATCTTTTGTTGAGTCTAGTCTAGTTGCACGTGTTTCTTTGAAGTATAAGTAGCTCGCTGCCATTTTTCTTGCACAAAAGTAGCTTGCAAGGTAAAAAAGGTTGGAGACCCCTGGCGTAGACGGAACCAGCAACTTGTTTAAATGATTTTAATATGCACTAGCCCAGCAGAATAAAGGCTTTTTAGAAAAATGTAAAAACATAGAGAATTAACTTTGTGGGAGGTGTGCCTTGTTTTTTTGTTTTTTGCTTGAACACCAACACCAAAGAGCACCTGACTTCCCGAGCACTTTGTTTCTATAGTTTTTCTCACAAAAATAGATTGATTGAAGGAAGGCCTAGGTGCCGAAAGATTGCACTGATCCTTGTAAATAAAATATCCCACGATTTGCAAGCTCAACATGTGCGGGAGATCCTTCATATCCAGGTATACATTATTACATGAACATTTATTTGGAAATTAAGCAGTGGGTTCATTTCAAGTTTCATTCCTTGTTGTCTGTAATCTATCTGAAACACTGGTGCAAAACATGGTCTCTGCTGGCCTCAGTAGTGTACTTAAACATCTTTTGAAATCAATCAATCATTTTACAACACAAAGGCTACGTTCAGACGGCAGCTTGAAGTGACACAAATCCCCTATGCGACCTGTATCTGATCTTTTTATGCAGATCCGATCTTTTCAAATGCGACCCAGGCCACTTGGATATGTGGTCCTAAATCCGATATGTATCTTATCTTTTGACATGCGACTTCAGTCTGAACGGCCAGGTCGCATTCATCCAACCTACACGTCATTAAAGCAACAGAAATGCCATTCATTGTCCGTAGATAAGAGCGGGAGCAAAACTACACGTGCGTTTGTTTTGATGAAGTTAGAGACGCTCACCTCATTAAAGCAGGTCTCCACAGCGGCACGTTTCTAAGACATCGCTGAAAAAAGAAAAAAAGTCCAAAACTACTGTCTCTCTTCCTCTTAAAATGAAGTTATAAAGGTGTTTGCTCCGTTGTCTTCTCACAACAAGTTTAGCATCCATATCTACAGTGATGCGCACCTTTTTTTTTTCTTCCTTCCCCTCTGTGCAGAACTTCCTCAAACCATACAAGCCACATCCCGTTCACACAGTACAAACAGTGGGTTTACAGGTCACATTGAATTGGTAATATGAACGACCATACAAAAAAATCGGATTAAAAAATCCGAATTGAGCATCAAGACCTGCAGTGTGAATGTAGCCAAAGAATCATTGCCCTTCACCACGACTCCCACCCCACAAGTATTCACCTACAGCTGTGCTCAAAAGTTTACATACCCTTTTAAGCTTTTGGCCATTTTTCATAGAATATGAATGATAACTCAAAAATATGTTTTTCCACTCATGCTTAGCGGTTGTGTGAAGCCATTTATTGCCAAAGAACTGAGTTTACTCCTTTGAAATCATAATGAAACAGAATCTACTCAAATGTCCCTGATCTAACGTTTACATGACCTTCAACAACGGCCAGGAAAAAGTCACTTCAGCTGAAATACAGGATTCTGACTAAATTTAAATTATGTTTCCATGCAGGTGTACAATATGTAAACATTTGATCTGGGACATTTGGCTAGTTTCTAGTCGAAAAGCGTAAACAAACAGGTTTTTTGACAAGAAACGGCTTCACGCAACCACTAACATGAGTGAAATAAAGGTTTTTGTGTTATTGTATGAAATGCATACGTTTACAAACTTTTAAGCACAACTGTATATACGGTACATAAAGAATCATTCCCCTTCACCCACCAAATACTGACCCACACAAGTATACACTCATATACACAAATAATTAACAGGACTAACTTAACGTGTAGCTTGTGTCTTCGCAATAGTTCTCACAAAACCAAGGACAAATCTTTTCAGTCTGGTCACATCATCATCTGCTCCATGTTGAACCCCCACATTGTTGAGGTAACTTATACACAGACACATCACCTTCCTCTATTTGAATGAATGTATTTCCGGTGCGTTGAGTGAGACGCGACCCCTCCGCGGCCGTGAGTGGGAAGCGTGTTTTGTGTTTTGTCGAGCCCCGGTGAGTGTGTCATGTCAGGATTATGAAGCATGTAATTGTGTCCACGGGGAGGAAACGCGGCTCTGATGAAAGGGAATGGATGATGATTGAACATATGCTGGAGCTGTCGCGGCAAACAGCCCCACTTTATTTACATTCATACCTAGAAGTGCGCAAAGTAATTCATCAAATCAATCAAAAGTGCTTGTGTTTGAAGCCATAGCGTGGGGAAAGCCTAATTGTGTCATAAAAGCACACATGCAGCAGCCTTGCCCTTCACCACTCTCCGTTCAGTAAGCACAGAAGAACTACGGCAAGAAAGAACTTTGCATGTGTCTTTTAAGTAATGCCTTTTTCAAAATCGAAATACCAGGAATGTTATAGCCCTGTCAAGGATCCAGCCATTTGAGATTGAACAAAAAACTGTTTCGAATACAGTACATGCATAGAGATTCACAAGGATGACGACACATACAGTACATTGCAGCTATAGGTAATCCAATAACTGTTTAACATCATTCTTTTCTTTTCAGACAAATTGGTTGCATCATGTTTTTTTTTTTCTCTATGATTTAATAGCATCACCATCTCCACTCCGGGACAGAAGGTGGCGCTGTGCAGTTGTATAATTCAATGGTTTGTCCCTCAAGTGTTTACTAAGTTAGTATGTTTTTCTATTCCTTGGTCATTTACGAATATATCCGCAGGAGGTAAACCAGAGGGAACTGACGAGGAAAAGACTAATACATCTTCAGAAAGTATTGTATATTCATATGTTTCATGTCACAACGTTGACTCACAGCACTCATTTCAAATGGAATGTACTTTTTACCTACAGTAAGTACTTTCTAATGCAAATACTTCACTGCTTGAACTTCAGTACATTTTCCACTGGGAACCTTTTCATTTCATTCTTTATTTGTTTCAATCATGTTCTTCTCTTTTTTATCACATGGTTTTGTCCAAACACATAATTGAAAAGGAGAACAAAGAAGATCAATCTTATAGTCGGTGGCCCTTTCTCCAAAACGCAAACAAAAAAATACATAAAAAAAATACAGGATAATCTGCAATTTACAAAATGTAGAGTGGAGGATTTCTTTAAAGTAGAGTCCACAGTTTGACTCCAGTCACAGAGATCCCCATCTGCTTCTGGGTAGTTCTGGCAAAAGGGAGAGCAAAATGATGTTTTCTACGACTAAATACAGTAAATCAGATTTAATCTTTCACTTTCACTGCTCTGTTTGAAAATAATGCAGAATGTTGCTTCCTAGGGTGACAAGTTTCCTGTTCTCGTTTATTCTGTGTTTTGTTGACATTAGAATTCAAGCAATACAAAGCTGAAAATATGCAATAGACCTGTCACCAGCCCCCCCCCTAAACAGTCATCGTCCAATCACACATACTAGCAAACACCATCACTATGTAAACAAGGTCCATCAACCTTAGCGTTAACTGACTTCTGCCTGGATTCGGCAATACAGCTATATATTTCCTCTTCAAAGATGAAAATGTAGTCCTTGTGCACAAAGATCCCCAGTGGAAGCTCCTCCGTGATGGCGCCATGACCGTGTGTGTCTCTTATTTACTTTTTTTCAATATTAGCCAAGTTACCGTGAGTTTGTCCCAAGTATGATTTTATTTTGAAATTCACCGGATCCTCTTCCCCTCGCCGCCCTTTGAGTCTACATCGTAATGGGCTATATGCAAAGAACCAACAGGTGACTTCTTCCTGGACCATAAGACAGGGAGCATGCTTCTGTTCACCAGCAGATTGCATGGAAGTCTCACACAAATCCAAAAATATAGCCCATATTCCAAAGGTCAATTGTTGGATAATCACTTGTAAACCAAAGATACAGGAAACAAATACAGGAAAGAAATCCACATTAGTATTATCATTGATTACTTTTTTCATTCTTGTTTTAAATTCTGCTGGAAACATATCAACATTTAAATCAGTATAATAACTTTGGCCACATTAAAATTTAATCATCCTGAGCTCTGTATTTTTGAATAATGGTACACTTATACATCTTTCTAAATGCTTTAATAGTTTTAGATTATTTTAGTTGATCTTCCAAGCCATTCCAGAGACTAACTCCTCTGAAGGAGATACATCT
>OMNZ01096955.1:0-15542 GCA_900303255.1 Lesueurigobius sanzi | reverse complement strand
ACGACAACACGAAGCCCAAGGTGACGACGCGAAACCAAAAGCGACAACACAAAACTAAAAGCGACAACACGAAAGCAAAAAACGAGAACACGAAACTCAAAGCGACAACACGAAAGAAAAAAAACGACAACACGAAGCCCAAAGTGACAACGCAAAACCAAAAGCGACAACGCAAAACTAAAAGCGACAACACGAAACCAAAAAACGACAACACGAAACTCAAAGCGACAACACGAAAGAAAGAAAAGCGACAACACGAAACCCAAAGCGACAACACGAAACCAAAAGCGACAACACAAAACCAAAAGCGACAACACGAAACCCAAAGCGACAACACAAAACCAAAAGCGACAACACGAAACCCAAAGCGACAACACAAAACCAAAAAAACCACAACACGAAACCCAAAGCGACAACACAAAACCAAAAAACGACAACACGAAACTCAAAGCGACAACACAAAAGAAAGAAACACGACAACACGAAACTCAAAGCGACAACACAAAAGAAAAAAACGACAACACAAAGCCCAAAGCGACAAGTTTTTGTGTTGTCGCTTTTGGTTTTGTCTTGTCGTTTTTGGTTTTGTGTTGATGCTTTTGGTTTTGTGTTGTCGTTTTTTGCTTTTGTGTTGTCGCTGTTGCTTTCGTGTTGTCGTTTTTTGGTTTTGTGTTGTCGTTTTTTGCTTTCGTGTTGCCGCTGTTGCTTTTGGGCGTGACTTGCACTTCAGGGCCACCGTATTCAACTCTGAGTAACACTTGCTGCAGGGTCAGTGAACACACCACACAAAGTAGCCTGCACAAAAGAGTGAGTGGCCGTGTTGTGTTGACCCATTGCACATAAGATAACATGTACTCTCCCACACACACGTTCGACACCAACCCATTGATCCAAGACTCGATCAAACATGCAGTAAAGCGCAATTATAAAGGGCTGATGTGATCAGAATCACCAGCTAATGATCAATACACAGTGGGCTCCTGTTTATCAATGTGGCACACGACTAACTGGGCAGATCACTGAAGTCGATGACACTTAATGCGTTCTCAGCCTTAACCACACGTTCATGTATCCTTTTAAAACACTTTTGATTATAGATGTTAACGTTTATGTCAGTGTAAAAGCGTAATGCCCCGTAATCAAAGTTGAGTTTCAATAGAGGTGATTGTGAGAGTGAAATGCATAATTTAAGCAAATACATGGTGACCTTATGCATGCGCGGATGATTAAAACATAGTGAGTGTACAAATTAGTTTTCATTCAACGGTAATTCCACCGGCTGGGCTATTATACAGACAACGAAGCAAACAACTGATACATTTACTTTGAATAATTTAGCAATATTTGAAACTTGGTTGTAGCATGTTTTGATAACCATTCATTTGCTATTTTCACATTACAATATTATGTTAAACAAGTTCAAAAGTGTCCTCTTGCTCTATTTGTGATTAAAAGTAATGAAAAGGACTTATGTGCGATAACACGTTTGTTTTTTTTTACTAAACCATTTTAACACAGTATTTTGTTAAATTTCAACACAAATCTTTTTGGTTTTGTTGTTCAGCAAATTGTGTCAACACAAGACTTAAAAGAAAATATTAATTCTGGATCAAAAAGGGTAAAATGGAACTAAATTAAGATTATAACTAAAATTGAACTTGGTTTAAGGCAGTTTACAAAAAAATGTGTCAATCTCAGTCAAATGGAAGACTTTCGTGATTTTGTGATATACTGTGGCTTCTTGCGATATGGATATCGCGTCACCTTATATTGCAATATATTGTGTAGCCTAGGGCAGGGCGATGTGACCTAAAATCGATATCATGATATGGAAAAGAAATATTGCGATAACAAGATATAATTGACAACAGTTAAAATATTTCAAAATCCCAGCTTTACGCCTATTGGGAATTTCTTCTTTCTCAAATTTGATCTACTCAAGCAACATACATCCTTCAGTTTGTTTCACGTTTTAAGCACCTGCCCCTAAAGCCTCCACAGTCAGTGTCGATGCTGCTCTGAGTGAAGCATTAGCTGTGACCTTCATCTGCCGCTGGTCCTGACTTCAGTCACATTCTAATATCGCATCCACAACGATATAAAATGACGATATCCAAAAATCATACCGGTTTATCAATATACGATACGATATGGCCCAGCCCTAGTGTAGCCCTATTTGTAATGTTACACAATATGCAGTTTCCGGTGTATTTTTGTCATAATTAATTTAGCCTTTTTTTTTGCCAAACATATTTATAGTCCATAAAACTGACTTTTTTAAATTTACACATTCATAAAAATAGATTACTACTAAAACCGTGTAACGCTGGTTTCTGAGCTGCATTGGAAATAGTCGGGTAGTTTTAATTTAATCCCTAATTCAATACTCCCCTTCCACCATACCATAACAATTGCTAAGCTCACCATAACGAAGCAGAGCGCAACAATTACGCACGAATTATACCTCTCCACTCGGGACCTCTTTCCATTTTCTTTGCCTGTCCCAACAGTGCCGTGCTCAGCAGCATGGGTGAAATTGGCACAGTGGCCGGTAGGGAGAGACAGTGAGATGGGCGGTTTGTAGTCGCGGTGGCCGTGGCTCGTTCTGTTTTTGTATGGGACTAGATGTGGAGGGAGGGAGAGCGAGCGAGCGAGCGAGCGAGCGAGAGCCGAGGCAGCCTCCTCAGTACCAGCCAGGCAGTGCTCCGCTTCTCCACTACGCACCGGATAGACTGAGGAGAGGCTGCTACATGCTGCCGCCGCTGCCTTTGTCGTAGAGGGATATCTTTCCGAGCCGCGGTCACCAGACGCAGCGCCAAACGGATATTGTCCTTTTCTTTTTTTTATCTCTTTTTTTTTTGTTTTTTGGCACCGCTGCGGGGGGGACTACGGGAACACGAGAGACAATGTACTCACAGCACGAGGGCAGCGGACTGTTCCTTCTGCTGGCTGTGTTGGCAGGACTGCAGGTAACGCGATCGGTTTGTCAGCAAAACGGAGTTGATACCGGGACAGTTGTGCGCAATTCTCACCGCTCCGTGTCTGTGTTCCAGTGCTCTGCGAGCCGCTGGCGACCTCGCAAACCCTTAACATGTGCCTGTAGTTAGTGGGGAGAAAATGCTTAACATACGTCTCCCACAAATTTGCCTTGTGAAGTAGTAGTAGTAGTAGTAGTACCCTGCCTCGCGTGGTCTTAATCCAAGCAGCAGCTAACGGTTCCTTTGCGTGCGCACGACACGCTTTTTAAACTGTCTCGTTTTGAAATTACCCACTTGCGTGCACATCATGTCATTGTTGCCGGTGCTAGACTCGCTGCGAGTTCGTGTGCGACTCGGATCTTTATTGTCTGGGAAGTTAAAGGGGCACTGGCGCGCATTAACCCAGTTTTGAGACGGTTATATTTAGTTTAGGTTTTTAATATTTATGTAGATGGCTGCAGCCTGTCTCCGTGTGCCTTGGAAAGTTAATTGCTTTCTCTGATAGGGGGAAAAAGCTATTATGAGCATGCATGATCATAGCCACAAGAAAATTCAAGTCTTTTTCAGGTTAATGTAGTTTGAATAAATAAATGATCATGTGGATAGAAGCTTAAGAGCAGTAGCGTGTTGCCTTTACTGTCCCATTTGCAAATGCTCATCATATTCATAGTCTAATGTTTGGGAATATCTTGTTTGGAATCTAAAGACTTTACATGCATTTGTTATGTTGTCAAATCCCCTCTGCTCTTCACCCCCTCCCCTTGAATTTTCCATTAAAAATTCTTCTGATTAGACATGGCAACTGGCACTGTTCTCCACAATGCCTTCTGAGCCACCTAACATACAAACTCTGTACTGCATGCAAAACAATATGATAAAATAACCCAGCCAGTGCTCCAGTGGCTAAATCAACACTCCTCAGTGCTGTTCGATCTATGTTTATAGTCACACATGGACACCAGAGCATCACATTCAGTCATGCCCGGACTGACTTTTAGTTAATTTTATTTAATTTATGCCTGCTGAAGACACAAGCCCAACTGTTGGCTGCAAGTTTTATATCCCTTGCCCCACAGAGTCCGCCTTGTCCCGGGTATTATCATCTTGGACAGTGTGCCGAATCTCCCCAAAAACAACACGTCAAGCTGTCTCGATGCTGCGTCCGCACGTTTGGACATGCTTCCCCCATCTCGCATCTCCCTGTCACCGCTTACTTTTGAATCGGCCGGCACGTCGCTTTAATGTGGAGTGTTTGCCCAGTGCAGCGGGTTGATCAGAGGGTTAGAACAAGAGAGTGGCTATCACCCATAACCCCTTTCGCCTGGGCCCCTTTGGTTTGGAGGGAAGAGAGAGGGGGGGGGGGGGGTACAAATGGTTCTTGTTCCTGCCTAGCCATGCTTTTTGGCTAATGCTTAACCCTTTTGGCCTCATTACTCTAATTGCAGTGCACGCTGTAAAAACAACAGATGCTTTTGTGCCAACGTGGTGAGGACTGCAGGAACGTGACCGAGGCATTTAGGCAGCGTTTTAACGGGAGCTGATTTATGATTGACCGTTATGAGCCTTTCACCCTGTATATCTCTCTCTCTCTCTCTACCCACACAGATTGCAGCAGAGGGCACCCCCACATGCAAGCCGGAATTCTCGCAAGAGGCGTACAGCGTAGTGGCTCCTGATGTCATGGAGAAGGGACGGCCCCTTTTTAACGGTGAGTGGCGAGATTTGACTTTGGGTGCTGCTCCGGCTCCGCGTGCGCGAGCGTGTGTCCGCGAGTTGTTTGTTTTTTGCATCCTTGGGAGGATCTGAACGAGCGTGACATATTTCCCCCGTCTCGTCTGCCCGACTTGAAAGCGCTGCCGTGTGCGCCGTACCTGCTGCTTCTTCAGAATGTTGCTCAAAGTGTGAAACTACGTGACCAGGGGTTGTTTTTGCAAGCGTTTTCCCTCCCCTCGGCGCACTTTGGCGTGGAGTACAACTGAATTATGCATATGCTTTTTGACCAATAAACATTCAATGCCGTGTGCTGACATTGTGTACTTATCGGAGGCAATTATCGCGCGTTTGTCTCTCGTTAATTAAGCTACACATTGATCCAGCTTTGAATGCTATTACCCATTGTTGCTTTATTGCTAAGAGGTGTTTGGTTTGCGTTGGCGTGTCAGATTTCGCAGTGCAGATATTAAAAAGTACAACTTTTTCTGGCTTTCAGACAATTCTGTAAAGGCCCTATACCTAATATTTTGTTCACTTTGTCTTCTTTCAGTGTTTGTAAAGTTTAAATTGTTAGTTGTGCCCAAGCTCATTCCTAGCTTTCCTCGCACATCCCAGTTCCTCACAGGGATGTTTATAAGCATGTCCCACTATGTTTCGAGTCACTTTTCAGGGTCACTGTCACAGAAACGCTAACTGAAGCTAGCCTGTAAGTGTATACATGAATGCACGGGACACATTTCATTCCAATACTTTAAAAAAAATCTGGTATAGTGCCTTTTAAAAGGAAACCAACAAAAAAAACATGATGATTTCGATTCAGCCGCGGAGGATGCATCTTACACAGAAAGCCTTCAGACGGTAATAAAGTTGGGAATACATCACTGGCCGGTTGTTTGAAAGGTGAGAGAGAGGAGGTTGTTTGGGACTTCGCACTCCAGTTCGATTTCACAGTGAGTGCCTAAAAGTTGCACGCTGCCATCGGTGTGAGTCAGGAGAGGAGAGGGAGGGAGGGAGGGGGGTAACGGGCAGTGACGGGAAGCTAAAGGGGTCAAAGTAAAGAGCAGAATGATGGGTGTAGCTTTCCTTTTATAGGTTTTTACCTTGTTTGGTGCTTTCTGAGAGAGTCCAAATACTGTAGACCAGGCCAGTGGTGTTTGAACTTTACACACCAAGTGCCAGCTCATAGTGAAATGAATTTTGTTTTGCTCCCGATCAGTATATTGAATATTCAGTGATGTGATTGCAAGTTTGTATTGATTCTGAGCTTGCAAGGCTAGTTTTAGGTTGCATTCCTGTCACAGTGACCCTGGAAGTTGTGAAACATGCTTATAAACTAAACTCGTGAAGGATTGAGGTGTTGAAATGTGTTTCTTGGGAAAGCGTTTGGACAACAGCTAACAGTTTAAACTTTCACTACATCTGCACTTTCATTGATGCAAGCAAAAACAAAACGAAAAAGTGTATAGGGCCTTTTCATATTTGAGCAGCCGAGTTCCTCCAGGCCAAGATCAAGATCAAATCAGGACTAAACTTGGTCAAAAAAGGCTAAATTGAACTAAAATATGTCTAGACTGGGTGTAATCCGTGTCTTTTTGAATGCATTATTAAAGTGAAATGGCATTATCTCTTGTTAGAATGAATAATGCCTCAAGATTGTCCCGAGTTCCACCTGTGATGCACACTGTATACCACAGTTTGAGAACCTTTGGGATAGGCAATATGGGATGATCCGCTTTTTGGATAATCCGCTTTTTGATTAGTTTTCTACATCTCCTCATGTACCTTTTGTGCTATTTTTCTGGAGTGGCCACTTTATCAGACTCCCCACTATCAAAGCTACACCATGAGCTTGAAATGGGACACTGTTAAACATTGTGGAGGTGCGTTGCCAGCTTGTGTCTTTTGATTATCTTTCATTTTGCTCCGTTTGGGCTTTTTCACTGCTGAACCCGACTCTGTGCACTGTTTTCTTTTCAGTGTTGATAAGTTGCAGACAGACCAAACAATGGCGGCCTGCCCTATAGCTTTCACTCGGCTGTACCTATAGTGCGCGAGCTCGCCGTTTGATCCCCCAGGTGATGGATTCCCTTAGTTGCCTTGTGGATGAGCCGTGACTGGGACCGGGACGGGGAGGTGGAAGGGAGGGGGGGCTCCTCTTTTGTTGCACCCCCCCTCCCCTTTCTTCTTCTCCTCTTTTTTTCTTTTTTTTTTTCATCCGCCCCTCCCCCGACGGCCTCTATAGAGATTTCCTTGACGGTGGGGCACTACTCCTGTGTCATTGTAATGCGCGGGATGTTAATGAAACTGCATTCTTGGCGGAAAGGCTCCCGTGGTATGTTTTAAAAGACAAAAGCCCCCACAGTGTGGATTGGAGCTTATGCTTTTTCCCCCATGCGCTGTTCTGATGCGAAATGCTTGTTTTCGACTGGAAATTGGATCGTGTTTGACCCCTTTAACCACATGCAGGTTAATTCCTAATGTTTCCACACTTTGCATTTGCTTACGTTCGCCCCCCATCGGTCAGAAATACTTAATGGTGTTTTGTTATTTAAACTGGCTGACCTATACAACACTCCTTTGCCATCATTTACCTAATGAGGGATAAGTCATAGTTTCAGATGACAGTGCAGGGTCCCGAGTTACACTTAGCAGCCACTTTGTATTATTGTGTTACAGCGTGTTATTGTGTATATGCTGTGAATGTATGCCAACAACGTTTGAAGCATTTCTCACAGGCTCGTCGTTACCCACTTGGCTTATCCTTCTGCAGTTTATTTCATCTTTTCTAGGTCATACTGTCTGCACAGTCTCAAATTACTGAAGACTAAGGCCCTTAAAAAGTACGTCTTAATTATGATTTAGGAGATCTTAATTTTGAAGGGCATTTAAGTTGTATTTTATTGTCTCCTGGTCAAAGTCAAACCTTAAAGTTGATTTTGACCAGAAGACAATGAAATACATCTCAAGTCCTAGTTTAGACCTGGTTTTAAAAGGTTAGCCTTAGTTTAGATCTGGTTTTAAAGGATTAGCCCTAGTTTAGACCTGGTTTTAAAGGGTTAGCCTTAGTTTAGACCTGGTTTTAAAAGGTTAGCCTTAGTTTAGACCTGGTTTTAAAGGGTTAGCCTTAGTTTAGACCTGGTTTTAAAGGGTTAGCCTTAGTTTAGACCTGGTTTTAAAGGGTTAGCCTTAGTTTAGACCTGGTTTTAAAAGGTTAGCCTTAGTTTAGACCTGGTTTTAAAGGGTTAGCCTTAGTTTAGACCTGGTTTTAAAAGGTTAGCCTTAGTTTAGACCTGGTTTAAAAGGGTTAGTCCTAGTTTAGACCTGGTTTTATGGGGTTAGTCCTAGTTTAGACCTGGAATTATGGGGTTAGTCCTAGTTTAGACCTGAATTTGTCCTGTTTAGACCTGGTTTTAAAGGGTTAGTCTTAGTTTAGACCTGGATTTATGAGGTTATAAAGCTTTAACAACTTCAATATATTCAATTGGACTTCAGGATTCCTACATGTACCCTGTATGTCTCATATTTTGTGTTAATATCTTTAGCTCTTTATTTATTTTATTTTCATTTTATTTTTTACGAATAATAGATTGAAGGAACAAAGTTTTAGCTGATCAATGTGGTCCAAATTCATTCCTGATTTTCCTAGCATACTGTATCTCAAACATCCCAAATCTTACCAAGGATGAATCTGAAAGCGAACAGTATGTTTCGAACATTTTCAGCACGCTTTACTGTCACTGCGCTGCTGCTGGAGGAGTACAACTCAAATTTGAAAGAAAACCGTTTGTATATGGCCGTAAGACAATATGCACATTGTAAAATTATCCGTTACGGTCCCCGGCATATCGCGTTCCCTTGACCCCCTCTCGGCCTGGGCTCCCGCAGCGGAGATGAGCCGTTTCAGTATCGTCATCCTGTCCAACCCCATATACCGTAGACCCGTCTTTGTCTCCCATCCAACAATACGCATCCCGAGCGGTACAGTAAAACCTGGAAATGGTGGCCGTTCGCATGCAAACGGCTGACATTGTATGCGCGCGAATTGAAGACGTCCTGTGTGTGTTTGATGACGGTAATTGGGGGACTCTCTCTGGTTAACAGAGCTGATTGTTTGCGAGATCTAATCACGCTCCTCGGGGCATGACTAGGCTGTAGCTCGGAGCTAGCCAAGTGATGCCTCGGTAAGTTTCAAAAGAATAGCTACAACCGTTGACAGTCAAGTACAACGTTCCCTTTTGCTTTTCTTTTGTGTCGTTCAGCAAAGGACAAAGGGGGTGATATGTGGGAGAGGAGGCAGACGTGCTTCCTAGAATCGTTAAATGCCATGATTAGTAGAGAATTTTTCCGTTCCTAATGATGTGCTTCCAAGAGGTTATCAAAGGTCACACAATTATTGGCGGACTTATTATTCAATTACTCCATTTATTATCACTCAATTCTTTCATATAGAAGAAATTAGGGCTGCACGATATTGAAAAAAATGTACTTTGCTTATCAGTCATGGAGTGAATGAATAATGCATGTGGAAATGCGAGTGGAAAGTCTGGAAAAGTGCTATATAAGACAACGCAGAATTATTATTATGATGTTATTATGAAAAGTTATAAAACCATTCAAATTTCGAGAAAAAAACGGCAACAAAAGAAGTAGCATTCAACTAGGCTGGGCAAACCTTCTGATGTAAGGGCCACTTTTTTTGTTTGTTTTTGGACTTGCTGGGGGCCGGACCAGTTGTGATTTGGTGCGTAAAACTTCCTTAAATACTCAAAGCGGGAGCAACAAAATGGAAGCAGTTATGAATTATTTTTGTTTGGCAGTAAAAAAAAACATTGGCGCTGTTCATCTCTTTTTATCAGTATTGGGTTTGGTCATGGTCATGTTTCGTGGGCCGCATTGAAGAGCTAGACATTTAGACATTATACTGGAACTTTTTTTGCCACTGCTCCTATTGATAAAAACACACAATGCTCTTATATTTACTTACCCTTGTACATGTAGACCCTATTTAAAATCCACAACCTTGTACATATTGAACAGAAATAACAAAGCCTGCCTGGAGACCCTCTTGCCTTGCATTCCCCATCTAGTTTAGCAGCGTGATCGAGTGACTTGTTTTACCAAATTGCATTTAATTTCAGGTAGACTGCAGGTGGTTTGCCCCTGGGTTCCTAATAGAATAGCGGCGGCTTCAGAGAGCTGACACACATTGCACTGTATTCTTCTTCTTTTTTTCCCACATGAGGCCTTTAAAGCATGGCTTGCACTGTGTGAACCAGTCGGAACATTATTCAGCAGAGGTTTCCCTCCCCAAAAGTGGGTTAATGAGAAGCCCAAAAGCCTAATTGAGCTTAATACACACTCTTATGCCATCCCTACCCCCTACCCATTCATTCTGCTTTCTGTTGTTTTTTTTATCTTCCTCCTCCTACTCCCCACAGCTTGGTGATTTTACTTTGTTTTCCACATCTATGCAAGCAAAAGGGAGTGTGTTTATAATCTGCCTCAGCATCCATTAGATCGAGAAAAGCAGTCAAGAAGGTCCGGCGAGCTATAGCGGTGCACGTAGGGGGTGGGTTTCCAGCCGACTAGCCTCATAATATGATTGGAACAATTAGTGTCAGCGATGAGAACACGAATTGGAAGAAAATCTCTCCGGCTAAATGCATCTAGTTGATCTAACATTAGGGGTAATTGCATCTCTTGGCTGTGTGTTGGTACAGGCCAGGCCTCTTCTTCAACCAATCGGCGAATTCAACGACAGCGACCCTGACATTCCGCCCTTAAGTGGAGCCATTTTTGTCGGTTGTTTTTGCTTGGCCACGCTGCATTGAGATTCCGATGGCCCCTGGTAAAAGCTGAGGGCCGCCCCGGTGTTTCTAAGGGGGGCCCCCTCTGTTTGCAGAGACATGACCCCGCGCGACCCTCTCCTGTAAACTTAGGCAGAAGCGCTGGTGCTCCAAAGACCTTCCCCTGCCCTGAAATCGCAATGGAAACACGGAGTCTGGAGTGGGGGGTTTGGATTGAGGGCCAGGCGAAATGGGGTCCCGACCTATCACCGGGGGGGGGGGCTACAGATGCACTGCACATCGTATGGCAGGCATGTTGTTGGCGTGGATGGCACATTTGATTAATAGTTGAAAAGACAAAGGGATCGTAGTCTTGGCAGAGCAAAAATGACCAAGATATACTACAAAAAGTTGATTCATTCATTTTATTTTTGTCTTGGTTTATGGCTGAGATCTCTGTCATCACTGGAACGATCCACATGAAACGAATACGGTCGCAAGGTTCAATTATTTTCTCATAAAGGTGTCCAAAAGTGGTGGCAATATTTAAAAACAAAAAGCCAAAGAATAATTTAGCAGGTTTGTGGATCCAATAACTACAAAATGGTGATAGGATTTGATGATGATGCGCATTTGTCTATTTTCTTTTTGGAGATTTCTTTAAAAACTGCGTCTCTCACAAAGCGTTGCGTTGTCCCCTGCCCTCCATTTGAGATTATGACATCATCAATTTGTCTCTGCCCCACTGCGGAAACAGGACATACAATCATCAATAGTCAGATTATCAATGGAATATCTCATAAAAAAACCCTCCACACAACCATGTTTAGCACATTTGCACAAGGACTCTCGCATAAAGGAATGACAGAAGATAGCTAGCTGTCAGTAGGAAAAAAAAAACAGTCCTTTCTCGATTTCTTTGAGGTGTTGAGGTCTGCAGCGGCGATGGCGACTGCTGAATTATTGAACAGTTAAACACGACTTCCTTAATTCAAATCCCTCTTGGAGATTACATCCAGAGCAGTCATCAGGCAGCTCATGAGCCACTGTGAAGCCCATTCTTTTGAATACCACTGGGACGGCTGCATGTCTCCCATATTCCTTTTTATCATAGTGGGACATCAAGGCCAGCCCCACGATCACTCTCCTTTTTGGTGGGCCCATCTAACGCCCGGCCATATATTTTTCAAGCTAACACTGCGGTTTCCCTTCAAGTTTATTTGCAAGAGCGGTCCACTGCCCCCAACCCCTTTTTTTCAGCATCCGATCAATAAATCCAGGGTCTTTGTTTGTGGTGATCAATATGTTGTAATGAAAGCCACACTCCAGTTCCCAGCTAAAGCCTCTCTGGCGGCCTGGGAGTGGGCCCTGCTTTATTTTTTATTGTTATGAGGCTGAATAAATTTGAGTTCTATCACTGTGCCCGTCTTGGGTGTTTTCCTAGGAGCTCTATGGCCTAGATAACTACCACATATTGAGATGGCAGATTGAATCTTGGTTGGCGGTATGTGGTTCTGGAAGGTAACCTTTGATGTGGTGTTGCCTTCAACATGAAATAGAAGCGCTGGTGGGAAGGCCACCCTGGCTATATATTAGAATATTAAGTAGGGTTGCACGAAATGGAACAGCAAGGTTATGTTATGGGCAGATGTTGTGTATTCCTTTCTCTGCTAGATGATCAATACTAGTAATTGTGGATTTCAGAGTAAATTTACCATCACATATCCCTTTGTGCCACAGCACCATGTTACTGCTCTGCTTGAGGTGTCTCAATTAGCCTGTTGCCTATGTGGAATATCTCAATCAACACGACATCTTTTCTACAGCTAAGACCAAAAAGTCTACAAGCTACTTTGTTGTCGGCATATTGAATATATTACCAGTCTCCCTAATGTAGTAAAGCCTTATTAAAAGATTAGCCAGTATGCAGTCCAAAACACAAATGCATTAATAACGCTAGCATATTTGAGCACCCATCTGTGGCTAATAGGCACTGCTTTCCAGCCGCCTTGATAACGCCACGCGACAGAGCATATTTTATTTACGCCTGACCTTTTTAAAAGTTTGTTAACTAAACCGCAAGGTAGCTTAGCAAATAATTTGTCCTTATTAGGTGGTGAGGACAGAGAACATTTTTTTCTTCCCCTTTTCCAGCCAGCCTGGTCTGACATTGCCCTCATCACCTCGCTTCATACTCCGCTCTTATCGGCTACAGGCCCCTGCCCTCAGCTGTTGGCAGTGGCTGGTGTGTGCGACGTCTGCCATTGGCCAGTTGTTAATGTGTCATAGCTGTGCAGAATGTGTGCGGAGGTTTGTCCTTGGCGTATAATTAGCTTGTCTAACCCAGACGCCTCTCAGCGCTGGTGGTGACGTGGTGGCGCACAAATAATGGTGGATCTCGTGTATTAAAGACTTGCGGGGAGCAAACTGTTTGGACAAAACTTCAACAAACTGTCAACCCGGCCGTATAATCCTCACTGCCACTTTAAGACTCTTGCCAGTAACTACAAATCTGATTGTTTACTGCCAGCCGCCGAGACTGGCTCCGGATTTGATAAGCAGCCTTTCAAGTGTATTGCTCTCTTCACACTGCCATGTAAAGGTTAAGGGAAGGTCGCAGTTTATACATTTACAGGCAACAGTGGCCTATGCATGAAGAATGTCCAAGCTTACTGCTGGTACTATTTTGATTTGGTTCATCAACAGTAAGTAAAGGCTGGACTGGATCATGCCTCTTGGGCTATAGAAGTGAAAATACAGCTTGATTTAAAAGCTTATATTCCACAAAGCTAGTTATTTTGAGCTATTTTGTTCTCATTTTCCTAATTTAGTTCCATTTAAGGTTTGTTTTGGTCCTGATTTTATGTTTTCGAAGTCTTGTTTTGACACCATTTGCTAAATTGAATGGAACGTCTGTGTTGAAAGGCCCTATACCTGATTTTTTTGTTTGCTTATAACAATGAAAGAGGGAGCGGGAGTCTAAAATGTTAGTTGCATCCCAATACTTCACAGGCATAAGCTTATGCACACGTTGCACAACTTTCAGACCACCCTTCAAGCTAAATATCAATAAAAATGCTTTGCAATTACATATTTTTTGATGAACCACTGCATAATCAATATACTGAAGGACATTAGTAATTTAATTTCACTACAACACCAAAAAACAAGGTTAGCGATGTGTTATTCTTTTACCTTAACATGTTTCGAAAGCAGTAGTCTGATATGGAAGAAACTAGAAGACAAGATGAACACCATTCAGAAACCGAAAAACAAGGCCCGGTAAACATATTGTTATTGTTGCACATGGCAAGGTTTTCCATATTGTGCAGCCCTACTAGTACTGTTTACATGTTCTAGATGATCTGTAGCATTTGTAGGTTGAGAACAGCGATGAGACAAACCAATTCGCAACGTAGTATCTCTTAGTTTCCGAAAGAACATTTCAGACACTGAAAGTTGAAGTCGGTAATAACTTTCCCAAAGAGTTGAAATTTCTGATTATCCGAGTTCTCAGCAGTGTCCCCACCTGTGTCCTTCGCCGGCCACTAACTACATTGTCTAAACCGGATTGCTTATACGAGCCACCCAGCCCGTCTCCAAATTTGATAAGCACCCTTTCAAGCGCATTGCCCTTTTCACACCGCCATGTAAAGGTTAGCCCGGGTTTACGGTGTCCTATAGCGCACCTGGGTCACTCTCTCTCTCTCTCTCTCTCTCTCTCTCTCTCTCTTCCCCCGTATGGCAACGCTTAAAACTTTATTGTCTGCTATTTTTTATTTAAACAACTGCCAGGTGAGGTGTTAAAAAAAAAGAAGTGATTTATTTGTTTCCCGACTATTCGGAGAGTGGCTATGCTGTCATGAGGATAGAAGCGAGCTAGGAAAAAAAAAATTACACCTTTGCGACCGTGGCGTGACTGGCAGTATGGGTTCCACTGTGTTTAATTTAACTTTGGAAGAACACCCAGGGAGCGCAATGAAATGACCCTTCTACGTAATGAGGCCGTGTATAAATAGCCGTATTGACCTGACTTTTCTGCATATATGCCTCTTTTTTTTCCCATAACTAGGCGAGGAGTGTTGTTTTCCACCGGTGCAACGTTAGAAGCCGGCGTGGAGTGGAAATGCCAGCTTGCACAACAGAGACGATACATCAGGCGCTATGAAGTGAATTGTTTACTTTTCGGCTGGAGCTGATTTGTGGATTTCACTGCCATTTTTCTTACGGGGGACAGTCACTTTTTTTTGTTTTGTTTTGGGAGCCGGTAGAGCGAACGACGCCTCCCGACTCTCCCACGGAGGCATGTCTCTACAAAGGAAAGCTCTTGTTTGCGGTGGTGCCCCGGCTGTTTAAGGTGCAATCCGCCCGTTCGATCCTCGCCCCCTCTCGGTTTTGCGCCTGGTTGTGCCTCTTTTCCTCACTGTGTTAAAGCGGAAGTCCCTAAGATTGCGAAAGTAAGCAATCTAGGGCGACAGTGCGGCGGATGGTAGAGCGAGTCATCTCATGATCGGATGGTCGGGGGTCGTTGGACTTCACCAAGTCTCACACCAATGAATGTAGTGTGAGAGTAATTGGTTGGTCGGTGGTGGTCGGAGGGTCCGATGGCGCAGATTGGCAGCTTCACTACTGTCAGTCTACCCATTATTATCTAGCACCCTCCCCCTTTCACTTCTGATTAGGGCTGGGTACCGTTAAACGATACCAGTCTAGTATCGAAAAAATAATGAAGGTACTACCAGTATCGAAAAATAAATTGGTACCGAAAACAGGTACCGAAAAAACATTTATCTTTAGAAAGCAAATTTGTCTTCCTGGTGGGTCTGAGACTGCACTAAAGAAAGGGCTAAGGTGTTTCAGCTCAAATAAATGATAGAAACACTAAAATAAACAGTATTTTATAGAATAAATTATCATTATTGTTCTGTTTTATGGTTCTACAACAAAACTGAAAATCAAGCACGAGGATAAATGACTTGATTTGAGAATATTAGTCTTGTTTAGAGCAGTTTTGACTAGGTTAGACATATTTACTACTGTCATCTAGATTATTTGGTTTATTTCA